>VXBW01007926.1:525353-560299 GCA_013400375.1 Thinocorus orbignyianus | reverse complement strand
ACTTTATTACTTTGTTATTCTGTTTTTCTTCCAATCTATTTAATAACTCTTCTACTCCATTTGAAACACGAATTTGTCTTAATTCTTCTGTATCCTTGATTAGAAAACATGAGCACAATAATTTCTGTTTTGTATGAGCAAGGTTTCTGTTCTTTCTAACTCCCGACTTTGTATTATCAGATCTGATTATGACTATCATAAAGTCTGTGTAATGACTAGAAGTTCTGTATTGTCTTGGAGTTACCCCTTCTCTCCTAAATTGAATGGCTTTAGAGGTGTTGCACCAAATTTCCACATCTGAAAATTTGGTTCAGCATTTCAGGTTGCAATTAGGAATGTGAAGCAACAGCAGTTTTACAGAGAACTTATCTAGCCTTGTTGGGCCTTGTGTTGCAGATGCAAGTGTTTCAGATGCTTTATTTACTTCATAATGGCTTTATTTAGACTGTTTGTTTCTTATTCATTGTCACTTTCCAGCTTACCAGCATATCTGTGCTGGTATAAGGAAAGTGAGTTTCACAGATTCCTGTAGAATCATGAAAAGAAACCACATTTTCACATTTGTAAAATATAAATATCCATAGTGCTTATATATGTCAATTGGGAAGTACCAACATCATCAGGTGATGTGATCTCCCATTATCAACCATCAACCTTGAATAGAGAATTTCCTAATTGCCCTTTGCAGTCATGTTTGCAGTACTTCAGTGCAATCAGTGCCAAACAAGATGTATCAATGGAAAGCAGATCTCACCAAATAGACTTCAAACAAGTTATCGAAAAGCCTGAAATTGGTTGATAGGATACCGTCCAGGTTCTGCAAGGCTTTGGATATTGTGGTGCAGAAAGAAGCCAGAACAGTACTAAATCAACTATATGGATTAATTGCTAACCAGCCACACACGGGGAGTTAGCACTCCGGTGTGTTTTTGCAATTTGCGAACTAATTGGCTTTTGACCTTACTCCTTTTCATCTTAAGCATTTTTTTTAACCTGTGACATGTGAAAAACAATAAGCTCCTCATCAGCAGCAACTGACATGAAAATAGGTTAAGTGGCAAATGACAGAGAAGATGTCATCAATACTTGCTTGTTATGCACCATAAACAAATTACATGCATTTCAGTTAATGGAAACATAACATTCTCTTAAAATAGTAAATGGAGTTCATATCCCCTGAATGTATCACCTCCATCCCTGGAAAGATGAAAGTACAATTCATTTTGTACATCATCTCAAAGCATCCGGAGGAAAAGAAAGCTGTCAAAAGTAGTCAACAAGGATTCACCAAGGGAAAATCACATCTGGCTAACCTGATAGTCTTCTATGATGGAATGACTGGATGGATAGATAAAGGGAGGATGATGGATGTTGTTTACCTTGACTTCAGCAAGGCTTTTGACAGTCTTCCACAGCATCCTCATAGGTAAGCTGAGGAAGTGAGGATTAGATGAATGGACAGTGAGGTGGATGAAAACTGGTTCAAAGACAGAGCTCAGAGGGTTGTGACCAGTGACACAGAATCTAGTTGGAGGTCTGTAAAAAGTGGAGTCCCTCAAGGACCCACTGGACCCCCCACTGGGTCCAGTGCTCTTCTATATTTTCATCAATGACCTGGATGAGGGGATGGAATGTACCCTCAGCAAGTTTGCTGATGATACAAAATTGGGAGGAGTGGCTGAGACAGCAGAAGGCTGTGCTGCGATCCATCAAGACCTTGACGCGGTGGAGAGTTGGGTAGAGAAGAACTTGATGAAATTCAATAAAGGTAAGTGTAGGGTCCTGCACCTGGGAAGGAATAACCCTCTGCACCAGTACAGGTTAGGGACTGACCTAATGGAGAGCAGCTCTGAGGAAAAAGTCCTGGTAGTCTTAGTGGACAACAGGATGCCCATGAGCCAGCAATGTGCCCCTGTGGCCAAGAAGGTCAATGGCATTCTGAGTTGTACCAAGAAGAGTACGACCAGCAGGTCAAAGGAGGTTATCCTGCCCCTCTACTCTGCCTTGGTGCGGCCCCATCTGGAGTACTGTATCCAGTTCTGGGCTCCCCAGTTCAGGAAGGACAGGGAACTGCTGGAGAGGGTACAGCAAAGGACCACAAAGTAGATTAGAGGCTGGGAGCACCTCTCTTATGAGGAAAGGTTGAGAGACTTGAGCCTTTTTAGTCCGGAGAAGAGAAGTCTGAGTAGGTATCTGATAAATACCATAACATTTAAGGGGCAGGTGTCAAGAAAAAGGGATCAGTCTTTTTTTCATTGCTTCCTAGTAACAGGACAAGAGGAGATGGGAACAAACTTGTACATAAGAAGTTTCATCTACACACAAGGAGGAACTTCTTCATTTTGAGGGTGGCAGAGCACTGGAACAGGCTGCTCAGAGATGTGGTGGAGTCTCTGTGGTAATGTCTCTGGAGACATNTACAAAATTGGGAGGAGTGGCTGAGACAGCAGAAGGCTGTGCTGCGATCCATCAAGACCTTGACGCGGTGGAGAGTTGGGTNGAGGGTGGCAGAGCACTGGAACAGGCTGCTCAGAGATGTGGTGGAGTCTCTGTGGTAATGTCTCTGGAGACATTAAAAACTCACCTGGACAAGTTCCTGTGCAACCTGTTTTGGGTGGATCTGCTTTGGTTGGGGGGTTGGACTAGGTGATCTCCAGAGGCCCCTTCCAACCCCATATCATTCAGTGATTCTGTAGAACTCCTTCCTGGAGAGCCGTTACTCTAAAAATGCCCTTGGGGGCTGTGGAAGCTAGCCAGTTGAACACAAATCACCAGTTTGAAACAGTGGTATGTGGTCCTTAGAAGAGGAACACAGAGAAGGAGTAGAGAACTGTCTTTGTTTTCTTCTGCTGTGAATGCTGCTGCACAGAAGAGCTTTGAGAATGGTCAGAGGAACAGAAAACATGCCTTATAGGAAGGTCCTGATGCAGTCCATTTTGTTCAGTAAATGATAGAGAATTTCAAGGATAACAAAAGCACAATTTGTAAGTACGTTGAACTGGAGCAAGAAATAAACTGTGAACTTCTGCCAAAAGGTTAATTAGCTATTGGTGGCAGCAACTCATTGTGGATGGTGGGAGACCCTCACTGAGGACTTTAAAATCAAATCTGAACATTTTTCTAAAGTGTTTACTCTGATTCGAACAGAATTACTGGGCTGAAAGGAGAAATTAAATCATAAATGTCTGATGACCTGTGTCATGCAGAAGCTCAGACTGCAATCACAGTAGTCCATTTTGGCTTTAATATTTCTGTGATGCTTGCTTGCATATTAATGTCACAACCAATACTCATTTATTCACGTAATGTGCTTGCCAAATATTAATTTTATTTTATCTCTCTTTTAATAAAGGATGAACTGAGATAAATATTCTTCAGGGACATGCAATGCCATAAGTATTTCAGTGTCTTCAGCACCATAATTTTTTTTTAAGGAGCAATTCCTGGAAAATGTGTCCCCTGCCTCTGCCAACACATAAGAGAACAACTGACTGTAGTTGTGAGAATCTTACTATGTTACACGGCTATTTACTTCTCACATGAACACCAAGATTTCTAGATGATTTTCAGCTAAATGGTTGACTGAGAATAAAAGGCTTCAGAGTCAGCAGCAAATGTCTAGATCCCCTTTACAAGCATGCATGTGGAGATGAATTTCCACTGTGTTTGTCATTTTCAGAGAAACAAATACGCATTAAAAATCCCAAAGGCACATAATTTTCATAGTCAAAAATACACAATTTCAGCCAAAATAAGCGATTGTAAAAAGCTGAATTTATTGATTTTTTCAGTTTATCACTTTACTCCTGTCACTCGCTCCCCTCTACTTATCTTAAAGTTTTCCCGATCTTACAAATCTCCAGTACGTGTAATTTGCCACAGTACTTGCTACAAAAAAAGGCAAGATGAAAATTCATGAGTTGCTTTAAGCTGACTTCTTCTAAATTCATTTTTTGCAGTATCCTCTGCCGATATGTGTGGTGCAAAATGACTCATTTAATTTCCTTCCACAAAGATACTACCTTGCTAGTCTGACGCAAGCCAAGACAGGGATAGGATACCAGTGTAAAAATTCGTGACTACCACCAAGATTGAGTTCTCTAGAGTGTAACAAGCCAAACTGTATTTTTGTGATAGGGTTTCCTTTTGTTTACACACTCATGGTATCTGTCACTGTTACTGCATTTTTATTAAAGGTAATTTCAGAGTGAAATGCTACATGTGTACATATATACGCATATAGTTGTGTTTATGTATTATATGACATATCAAATGTTCTGCACCTTTACTTCTTGAGGCCAGTTTGCTATAATATAATTTCAATAGTATTGAATATAAAGAAAAATAACAAACCTACTTAAAATATTTTCATTGTAATTAAGAGTCCTGGAAACGCATCTGCTTTCAACAAATTACAAACAAATATACCTTCTGTTTTTTTAGATCTTCACATAAAATTTCTTTAGTCTCTGCATTGTCTACAATGGAGCTCATATCCTCTGAATTTTTTCAGACTGCCTCACCATTTGTCCACAACATGTTTGCTTTAATAGTAAGCAGGGAAGTTTGGTCTTTAGTTTCTTAGGCTGCTAACACTTGTTCTCCTTACATTTTTTTTGTCAAATGAAAAAAAATCTTATCTTGCTTATACCTATGTGTTTCCTCTTTGCTGTTTTTTTTTTGTCTGGTTGTTTGATTGTTTTTTTTTAGAGGGGATTGTTGAGCTTTTACAGACATTCTCTATTTTTTTTTTTTTTTTCATAAGGCCATTTCTAAGAAATGTATCAGTTTACTGATATTCATCTGGATTACCATTTTCTTTCTTTTGCTTCCTAAATTTACAGCAATTTAAAGCAGTTAGGTCATGGCAATAGATATTTTTTCATAGGCTTTTCTCTGACCAGGGTAGCATGAGCCTTCCTTCTAGCCTTCCCTTTAGGTTCATAAGATATATCAAAAAAGGACCATGCACTAAGCTAGATTTTTTCTGTGGTTAAACACTTCTTTCTTCAGGGGATGAGTCAAGAAGGGCAAAAGGTGATGATACGACAGCTTTTTATACACATATTCCAGTTCTGGGGCAGCCTGAGGCTGTTTCAGTTCCTTTTACAACTAAGAAGAGCCTTATATCTGACAGGAGGTCCTTCAGACTGCAGTCAGATGCACTCAGAGACCTTAAAAGGCTTTCACTACTCGACTAGACTATTTAAATCTAGGACTGGATCAGAGAACATGCAGTTTGCAAAAAGGCAGAAAATTCTGTCCAGGGAGCAATGACACAATGGAACTGAGCTTATGCAAGTATTTTACATTTATCAACAAAGATACAGCACTTTAAACCCCCACGGTCAGTAACCCATTGCTTCAGGCTGCAAGCCATCTGGTCTTAGTTCAGCACTTTTTCTCTCTTTGGAGTCCAGTTATTCCACCACTGCTGCATTTGGGTACTTGAACTAAAGGATGCTTCCACAATTTTAGTTGCACAACTTTAGAAGCTTGCACTCATGATTTCACTGCCTACTGCCCATTTCAGGCTTGTAGCCATCAGAGGGCAGACCATAACAAATTGTTGCAGAATAGTCCTGTATTTAGTCTCACCAGCTTTATTTTTGCCAACTAGAAATCTTAAGAGACTTATTTTCAGCTCCGCTTTGAAGTGAATAAGTCACAGCAGCAATGCAAAGACTGGTGAGGCAATTTTTTTAGCATTATTTTTCTACTTTCATCTAATTTTGATGTTAGAAATTTCATCTCCGTGATTTGTTTTTGCAGCTCTTTCGTGAGCCTCACTGGAACTACATTTGTTAAAAGGTATAATATTTTTCACTTTCATTGTGGTACTGTTACAATAACTGAACTCTGTTGGGATCTCTTTGGAAGCGTATACTGGTTTTTGGCCAGGACAGAGTTAAAATTCTTCACAGCAGCTTCTACAGGGCTCTGTTTTGGATTTGTGCTGAACAGTGTTGATAACCCAGGGATGTTTTAGCTATTGCTGAGCAATGTTTACACAAAGTTAAGGCCTCCTCTGCTTCTCACTCTGCCCTGCCAGCAAGGAGGCTGGGGGTGTATGAGAAGTTGGGAGGGGACACAACTGGGAGAGGTGACCCTGTCTGACCAAAGGGGTATCCCATTCCAGATGACACTGTGCTCAGCAATAAAAGCTGGGGGAAGGAGGTGGAAGGGAGAGCATTTAGAGTTATGGCTTTTGTCTTCCCTAGTAACCATTATTGCCGATGGAGCTCTGCTTTTTGAAGATGGCTGAATACCTGCCTGCTGATGGGAAGCAGTGAATTAATTCCTTATTTTGCTTTGCTAGCATCGACAGCTTTTGCTTTACCTGTTAAACTGTCCTTATCTCAAGTCATGAGTTTTCTCACATTTGCCCTTCCGATTCTCTCCCCCATCCTGCAGTGGGAGGAACGAGTGAGCAGCTGGGTGGTACCAACCAGGGTTAAACCATGAGAGATGGTTAATGTACGCTCAGATAACCTGTCATTTATCTCTCTTTTTGCTTAGGGAAAAAGGCTGCCTGAGACACTGAAGGAGTTACGAATATACATCATTAGTGAATGCAAAGAACAAAAACTAAAGAGGCAGGAGCAGCATGGATAATAACGACTTACAAGTGAACGTCACAATTCTGTTACCTACACGTGTAGACAACACATGATTTAGATGTGTGTACTCATCCCATTGTACACAGAAAACTCCCCAATCCAACAACCCTCTCCCTTACCCCAAAATTCCTTGGTTTAAAAAACCTGGAGTTCTAGAACATTTTTAAGAGTAACATGAAACTCCATAATAGATGCAGATGTGGTTTAAGACTACATATTCCCAGTGACTGAATGACTCTAAATCTTAAATTTTACTTGGATGAATAGAAAATAAGTTAGTGCTATTATTCTTATTTGTATGTTATGACCATCTAAGGAGAGGAAAAGTAGGAATATTTGATTTTTCTAATATACGTGAATCTCTTAGAACTGTAGGTCTTCAGAGTTAAGGCTTACAGAGGAGTACTTTAAATCCTCACAACAAAGTCCTGAAATAATAAGACTGGTTTGAAGGTTGATGTGAATAAACTTTTGAAAAAGTTAGATAGTTTGAAATGAATACATTATAGAAATTACAGCACACAGACCTAACCAAAGCCTCATGTAAGCTATCCAAATTAAAACTATTTCTGAATTATTTTTATATTGGGTCTGTCAAAGGCCAGTAAAATTATAAGGGCAGAGGAAAGGACTCTAAACAGATTAACCTCTCATCCTTTTGTTACCCATTGGAAACAGTCACTGTAGACATTAGACACAGGAGTAAATAATCTTTTACTGGGCTTCTGAGAGTCTCTGTGATGACACCTATGTCTTCACAACTGCAGAAAGCCAATTCTGTCTTAGATTCCCTCACTGCAGTTTTTTAGGACAAGTGGGGTTAAAGAAATGGGAGACAGCTGAGACTACAAGTCTTCTTGACTTGCTAAATAAACATCTGGGTATCACCAACACCCCTGGCACCTTCTAGTTAAGCATGAATCATATTTTCCAGACTGAAATGACCTAGAGCAAGCCTGTACTACAACCAAGGATCTAAAGCAGCATTTACTTTTTCCATTATGCGCAAACAGAAACTTGAAAATTTTCTTCCCCCTGAATCTCCTGGTCCACTAAAGGATGCTTGATGGCAAAATTATTTCTGTTTCTTTTCACGTTATCGAAACAGGTTTTCTGTTGCCTAATATTCTTTCCACTGTTGTTTTCATCTTTTCTTAAAAAATTATTTAGTTACAAGAAATCTTGCAATGTTTAGCTTCATAATACTTATACAAAACTTCCCTTGCCCTCATGTATATGCTTAAACCACCTTCCTGAAAAGGACCCAAAAATCACTTCCGTGATAATAGGTTTCTGTAGCTAAATTTCTCCCAGAATCTGGGGATAATATATGCCCTGCTTTGCCCTGTAGCTCCAGATTCTGTTGGCTAGATTAAATCCAAACCCCAAACTTCTGTTCTCACACGGAAGTTTGCAAACTGTGTGGCTCTGCTCAGCTCCTGTCTGGAGACCCAAAAAGATGCACCAGTTGAGCTATACTTTGATTCTGAATTTCCTGAAGGATTGTGATTCACACTCTTGTCTTTCTGTCTTTCATTATTTCTTTCATTCTTTCTTTCATTCTCTTTTATCCTATAGTTCAATTAGGGGATTATCCTACTTTCATTTTACCCTTCAGCATCTTACGAAAATTCCCTTCTTGTTAGTAAGCAAAGTGCTAAGAGATCACAGAGGGCTCCCTCTCTCATACTGAATCTTATTTATTCCCTTTGAAATCCACTTATTAATTCTTTTCTGCTGTAGGCTTGTCCTTTATTTCCACCATAATTCTTTGAATGAGAACAGATCAGCAGTTTCCTCTAAAGTGAAAAACTTTGTACAGGGATGGGTGAAAGATGCGTGCTCTCCTTTCCCAAGTACAAGCTCTATTACTGCAACAACTTGTTTTGTTTCCAGTTAACCACACAGAGGCAGACACATTGACAGCAGTTTTGCTGGGAATGGAGAAATAGCTTTTAAAAGCTGTTTAAAGCTTAATTTTAAAACATGTACTGTTATCATGTAGTATTCAGTGTTCTGGCAATACATTAGTATTTTTTTCTGCATATTTTGGCCTTGTTTTTCAGTAACTTTAAGGCTTTTTTATTCCATTCTGAAATCTAAGAAGAGGCTTAATTGACCCTCAGAGAATACTCAGTGTGTAACACAAAGCTCACCTAAGGATTACAATACTTCTGCTCCCTACCACTAGCCCAGGGCTATCACCAAAGAGCACTGCACAATAGCACTCACTTTAAAGAAGCTTGCAGGCCATTACGGAAAGCATAAGATAAAACCCGAAATAAATCAAGGGCTGACTTGCATGGAGAGGGTGAATATAACTTGTCACCATGTTCGCCTTTCTTATCTTTATCCAGGGAATGACGCTGGTGAGAATCTGACTTAAACCTCTAAGCCAGTATGCCAAACCAGCCAATTAGTCAAGTCTTGTCTAGAACTGGCACTTGCTGTTTGTGTGATGTGTACACTACAGCAGAAGGTTTTCATTAGAGCATTCAATTTTTGTTGGATGGCTGCTGCAATACTTCTGACAGGGAAACCTTTCCTTCTGAACAAGCTAACAAGCTTTATGCAGCCAAAACTCCTGTATACCTTTTCACTTCCTGAGCTTGTCTTCAAGAGTCAGCACTACCCTTCTCTCCAACTATTGTGTTCGCCAGCTTATATTGTAGCCATTCAATGGGATTCTTCTGTCTTGTTTTTCAATAAATTCCTTGTAAAACACATTTGCATACAACATTAAATTTTTCATCTCTTTTTTCTACATCCGTTCTTGTTATTTCTGTTTATGTAGAAAAATCAAGCTCTTAGTTTTTCATCATCACCTTGCAGGAATAAAAGTAAGTGGCAAAGGGCATATCCTGTTTCCTATTTCAATTTCCATTTTTATCTAGATTTTCTTTGACTAGAAGTTATATTTTTAGTATTTTCTGATTTACCTTTTTTTTTTTTTCAATTTTTTTTTTTTCCTTATGAGAGAATGTATTAAACTTTCCTTTAGTTTCACTTTGGCTCAGGATCAATACTTCAACTACATTCATATCTTTGATGTATAGCATTTGGCTGGCAGAGAGTGTAAGAAGCAATATATTATTTTCCTCTAAAGAAGAATGGGAATCTGATCTGGAGATTAGCCACTAAGTGGTTGTGAGGATTTATTTCAATTCCCCTAAGAACCTGTTAGTATATAATTTGTTGTGTAGGATTTCTTACCCTCCCAAGAGATTTCATTCAATGTGTACAAACATTTCCCTGATGTAGCTAAGAGCTGTTATTGTGGATGGGTTTTCTTGTTACTATGATACAGAGTCGCCCCACTTCTTGGGACATTTTCAGCCTTGGCGTTACTTTTCTCCATTAGCTCTTCCAAAGTAAGATCAATATGCTGTATGCCTTTGCTTTGATTACACTGCCATATACAGATTTATCTTTATTAAAAATGCAGCCAAAGTCATCAGTACTACCACTTGTGGTCACAAATCTCTAAACTTTTCTTCTTTAAAGGATAAAGTCCCAATATCACATTCTTGGGTCATATTGTATTTTCAAAAACCTTCTTATTCCCATATTCTTAGGACCATATAGCCTGCTGTTAGAATTCTGGGTGGACATTAAAATCTTCCTATCTGTATGACATAATAATTACTGCAGTTTATAGGGTAATTATTTAAAAAGCATTTTTCTAAACCCACATGTATCTGATATGAAACTTTAGGGTACCTAGAGCTGTGCATATGTTCAAGACATTTCTAACTGCATACATTCTTTGTTGAAATTGACATAAAGAACTCAGTGACTATCAGATCAAGGAGATATTTTTTAAAACTATGCTAAAGGAATTCTTCCTGTGTGGCGCTGTGTCACTGGACCTAAAGCCTTCGTTAGGCAGCTTATTCCTTCTACTGCAAAAAGAGGACATAAACCACCAAGCTCTTTTCCTTTTAAAGAAGAACTTGAATCACAGAATAGCTAGAGTTGAAAGGGACCCTAAAGATCATTGAGTTCCAATCCCCCTGCCATGGGCAGGGACACCTCCCACTAGAGCAGGTTGCTCAAAGCCCCATCCAATCTGGTCTTGAATACTTCCAGGAATGGGGCTTCCAACTTAAGATGAAAGGATGTTCAAAGGACATAGTGTTAGGAAAAAATAATGTCATGAGTGTTATAGGTATATGGCACCCTTAGTGGATGGGCAATTGATAGTCAAATGGTTGCACAGGGTTTCTTCCAACTCTATGTTTTAACATCTATGTTTATTTTTGACATTATTTTAAACTCTATACTTTGCTATTAAGTTCAGTGCCACAGTTCTGTTAAAACAGAAAAACTATATCAGATATTAAGTGATGGTTTTGAACAAGATTTCAAGCTGTCCTAATAAATATGTATACGTATTATGAAGAAAGGACTTCAGGCATTGTATCATAGAAACACAGCTTCCAAGGAACTTCCAGACAGCATCTAATGCAGCCTGCCATTTGAAGTAGCGTTATTGTCGGCACTAGACCAGTCAGTTATAGATTTCTCTTGGCAAGTTGTGAGAACTTCTAGAAAGTGCTACTGCACCCTGATAATGATTCCTTTCTCCTAAGTTTTGAACTAAACCTATCAAAACATACCATTAGCCTGTTTTAGAATTATTATAGGAATCAAGACCTAAATATATAATTTTTTTGAAATGCTAAAAACTCCTTAAAAACCGAAGTCATGACCACGTGTGCTGAAAGCATGACCAAAGATGTCCAAGAGTACCTGATCATCTTTGGCAACACACTCTCCTCCACTCCTCTTTCTATTGTTTATAGAAATGTTTTAATCTGTGGAGGATGTTGCACCTTGATTTTTTCTTCTTTTTTATTTTTCAAAATAAAATTTCTTTTTTTTTTCATTTTTCCCACAAGTATTTTAATGAGGAGAAAAGTCTTTGTATCAGTGAAAGAATTGATTAAAATGGCAATGTTTCTCAGAGACATAAGAAATCTCAGATGTTAAAATAATTAACCTACTTGTGGCCTCAATTTGTCCATTCTTCAGAGATGATTAAGAACTGGCCAAATTTGTCTTTGACTAGTAATGCCAGACTGAACTAATCCCAAACAAATAGTTTTGGGAAGGGAATTTGTTCATCAGAAAAAAGAGATGCAAGGAAGAGGTGAAAAAATAGGATTATATGGTTGGAGCTGATCTTGTTTTCTTGAGTGGATTAGATATACAAAGGTCTCTGAAGGAAAACACTCCAATGATAGTTGCAAAGTCTCTTTGTAGAAGGATACTCATATCGCTCAAGTGTATCAGGGCAAAAGGAAAGGGTGCTTAATTTTTCCACAAAAATATTTTTCTCAGTGTAATTGCAATGGCAACTGTTAATAAAATAAAGCTATTCATCCCTGTCATCACAGCCCAGATTAAATGGCCCTAAAATCACTGAAACAGCATTTCTGTGATTAGGTTGATGGGTATTTACAGTCCTTAATGAAACATTATATAGTCATTTGTGCAAAGCATGAGCATATTGTGTACTGAAATTGTCACATAGCCAAGTTAAAATTACTCTCAAACCAGCTAGCATCTCAGCAGCATGCCATGCTATGCAAAAAAACCCCACCCAAACAACAAAAAAACAAAACCCTGCAAAAAAGTCTAAATTTATTATTTTGGTCATTATGTTTTTAATCTATAAACTTGCATAAAATATTTTAAAACCATATTTAATAGCAGTCTTAAAGATTTTGGATATTATTATGTTGCTTTTTATGCAAAATATTTCACTGTCAAGAAAAAAATCTACATCCTTTTTAAATCAATACAACACTATTTACTTCAGTACTTCTTTATACCAGGTGAGGATCAGACCACTGGAGCTAGTTGCTGTTGAATATGACGCCTTGAACCACAGCTCTGCTGCGGAACACTCTTGAGTCAGTCTTAAATGAGAGTCTGATGGCTGCACTTGTGGCGTTCTTACTCGTATGTGGTCAGAACCAATGTCTTCATGCCTGATTTAATACAGGTTGAAGTCAGTTGCCTTTCAAACAGTGTTCATATCTAACCTCCGTGCCTTCTATTGCAAAAGCTCTAGACTCCTTTAAGAAGATGCTGTATAGTCATGTGTATAGTTATATAGTCAGTAAACAGGGGTTACAGAATTCATGTAATTTTCTTCAACAGAGAACAAGAGCAGTATTAGAAACCTAAAATGATCATCAGAATTCTGTAACAGCTCATCTTCACTGTGATAAACTAGTGTAACACGCTGATTTTCTGTATTCAAAGATAGCAGCACTGACTAATCATGAGTTTATCACCAGTACCCTCAGTTTTCTGGTATCGTTTTCCATTTTCTAGTCACTGTATGATTATTACAGGCTTTATGATTTCTTTGGGGCATGACAACTTTTTCTCTACCATCTGGAATGCTCCTACTAGTTTTTACTGGATGCATAATTACAACTTTTTCTACACTGTGACTGAACTGTGACCTGTGGATACCATAACACTCAGCTTTGGGAAGGATGGAAAGTTGGCGGTTACATTTTTCATGTTATTTTTATTAAAGAGCAGAATGTTGAGATTGCTCATTTTCTTTCCCTGTAGCCTTGGTTTCTCTTCAGCTGCAGTGCAGTAACTGCTTTCTTTAGTTTTTTAATGATCTTGCCATTAATTGAGTTCCAAATGAGCATTGAGATAAAGGTAAAAAAGGTACAGATACCCAAATAGGTGTCAAACTTTGAATGAGATGTCGAAGCTGTTATAGTCAAAGGAGTCACTGCTATAATGAAATCTCAATAATGTGTCAGCTTACCCCACAGTAACTACCTATGTTTGATTTGTTGAGGTGAATCTTTCCCCAGCTGTTTGCATTGCCTGCTGGTCAAAGCATGGTATACATTTTCATGTGTTCAAAATAAGGAGCTTAGACATTACCACTTGACTCTTGACTTTAACTCTTGAGCTCAAGCTATGGGGACATATATTCAGTGCAAGAAGGTTCTAATTCTATGTTTGATAATAGCCAAGATGTAATCTTTACACCAGCTGACAGCAGATTTCTCTCCTTTTAACTTCTGTATGTATTGCCCAGCATAGTGGGGCCATTACTACTTAGGCTTTCAAATCCTAACTCATTTTGAGGTTCTTTATCTGTATGAATGATGGCTGTAAACGAACATATAAAAACGTATATATTTTTTTTCTTTTCTGTTTTGCCACTGCATTACCTCCCTGGAAATGAATGCTTTTCCTGAAAGATTTTGGTGCATTAGATCTGATAAACATTTGTCTAAAAATATTCTTGTCCTTTCTCCAGTTGACTAGTCTTCCCAGATATTTTGAGAATTATAACCGTCATAGTGTGTTAACTGAGAATAGAAATATCCAGGAAAAACTTTTTGAAATCTTTTGGACAGTTCCCACCAAACCCAGTATCTATGTAGCTGTATAAATGAAATGCCACAATTTGTTGATTCAGAGAAGACTATCAGCAAATTTTTAAATCCGTATGAACTAATTGAAAATACATAATTGTAAAATCATGAAATAAGTCCTTAGCTACTCTAAATCAATTTTATTTTATTTTTTTTTTTTTTTATATTTTGTTCAGTGGTCCACTCTTTATAGCTGCTGAGATCTAGCCAGGAGGTAAGACCAAAGCTGTGATCTGAGGCTATATCTTGTTTATAGTCAGAGCAGTTTACAGCTCAAACAGCTTGCATATGAGTTGCGGAGTTTGCAATAAGCTAATTCCCAGATTGACTACAGGTTAACAAAGCCAACATTGCTTCAAGAAAAGCACAATAGTCAGCAATGTGAAGTTATTTTACAAGTATCTAAAAAACCCCTTGCAACAATAACCCTTGTATGGTGAGCGGCCTGTCTAAGATTTCATAAGGAATCCTAAATAAAAGCTTTGCTAGACCTTTAGTTTTGTTAGCATATTAGTGCAAATTAAACCCGCTGCTCCTCTAGACGGAGTGCTTCAGTGCAGCACTTTTAAGACTTGAACTGCTTGTTTAATGGCCTGTGAGATCTTTTCCATTTTCTCTTCACAGGAAAAAAAAAAAAAGGCTTGGTGTCAAAATAAAAAGAGAAAAAAAAGCCAGCTTATTCTAGTTAAATTTCTGGCTATGCTGAAAATTAGGGAATTGTCAGTACAATACTCTATTGTAGGAATATTTAAAGGTGAAGCACCCCAATATATCAATAGAAGATGTGCCACAGGACTAAAGTGACTTCTTAGGAAACAAAGCCTCAGCATCATCGCTTGTCTTGTGGGTTTAATAGAAGGCAAACAGACTTTCTGAGAGCTGATGTGTAAGTTCTATACAAGTCAGGACAACATACCTCCTGCCGATTTTGAAGAAAAGCTGCAGGAGAGAGAAAAGTGAAAACTGAGGGGAAGCTTCACAAGGAGCCATGAAGACTACCCAGCAAACCCACAGTGGGATTTTTAAACCCAGTATTGCAGGATGTACACAATAAAGGAAAACAACTAAAAGAAATGGATAGTTAGACTGGTCCGAACAGTTCTTTTACCGTTGGCAATGTGCCAGTGAAGATTCAGATGTCTTAGTAGCCATTAACCTTTGCCTGGCCCATGGATAAATTTCTGTACAAATATAAGGCAATATGGACCATACGCCCAGATTAAATTGAGTAGTTTATTATAGTTTTCAGTTTTGTACTTAAAGTAGAGATGCTACAGTAGAAGAGGATTTGTTGATTCTGATAAGGTAGCAAGAACATACTAGATGTTTTTTTCAATAGCTCTTAAAACCTGTTTGGGAGGTGGATGCTACAATCAGGGAGATGAAAATTCCAGATAGACCCGAACATCTGTCACACTGAGAATCAAATTCCAGGTGTGATTTACTGAGACTGAAGATCTTCACTTTTACTTGGGACCTCAAAGGTTTGGTGGGCTACAGGTTTACTGCCCAAGACCAGGATCCTAAGCAGCTCAGAACATGTTCTACAGTAATGTAGATCTGCTCCTACTGTCAAGCTGCATTGAAGGCTTTTGTTACGTGATAATGGATGACTGGGTGTCTGCAGGGCCTGGCTTGGTGACAGCATGTGGAAGAGCAATGATTCACTGTGCTGAGAGTCACCATAGGGATATTGTATTAGGGCTGCTGTTGCAATTAAAGTACAAGCTCACTTAAAAACCTATGCTTCAAGACATATTCATGTCTTGAGTTGAATTCATATTCATATTCATATTCACATTCACATTCACATTCACAGTTATGATATCTATCCCAGAGCTTCAAAAATGTCTTTTCCCATCTTGCCTGGTAACCTTTTGCAGTCCAGTGCAAAAGTGACATACCAGTGACGTAGCCTGCAGTCTATTTTCAGGCAGGGATATCTTCTGCCCAGTGGTAAGGTCACAGCACAGCCAGCCATCAGCTTGAATGTCTTTCTGCAGACACTGAGAGAAGCTGGAGAAGGTTAGCATCAATACACAGGGGTGTATCTTCCTGGAAAGATATTTCAGACCAAATAAAACCTTTATTGTGACACTTTTGGAGCTTTTCAAGTCATAAAAAATTTGGAGAAAGTAAATGCACTTAAAAAAAAAAAAAAATTACCCTAGTGTCATGATACCCATATTTCTCAAATGAGCCAAATCACAGAATCATAGAATGGTTAGAGTTGGAAGGGACCTTAAAGATCATCGAGTTTCAACCCCCCTGACATGGGCAGGGACACCTCCCACTAGAGTAGGTTGCTCAAAGCCTCATCCAGACTGGCTTTAAACACTTCCAGGGATGGGGCATCCACAACTTCCCTGGGCAACCTGTTCCAGTGCCTCACCACCCTCACAGCAAAGACTTTCTTCCTAATATCTAATCTAAATCTCCCTTATCCCATTTTAAAACCCCTTATCCTATCACTACACGTCCTGACAAATCCTCTATAAATCCTGTAGGAATTTGACATATTTGCATATTGTATATAAATAGATTTTGAACCAGCAGTTAGATGGACAGAATAGATTAACAAGATTTCCATTTTAAAACTTCAGATCATGACTGTGTGTGAACCTGGTAAATTTAGAAACAGGACAAATGTCCCATGTTATTTAGAACCTATTTATTGGGTAAGTGTTGGAATCTTTCTCTCTTTTAGCTTGTCACTCAATAAAATCTCAAGTTTTGAAGCAGATAAGGACCTCAAATACTCTACAAATGTTAGCTACATAAACTTTAGTGAAAAACCCAGTCCTTAGATGTGATTACATAATGTTGCAGATGGTTAAATGGGTGCAAAAAGATGTAATTTGCAAGAAAGCACTTATCAGTTTAGTGATACAGTCCATGAGTGTCCATACTTTATTCAAATGAAAAGAATACTGCCAATTTTTTGTATAACAATGTACTGCAAATGTCCTATATAATGATACGGTTTTGTTTTGTATTATGGACTTTATCACTTGTCTTTCCCATTATCCACATGTTTTCTGCCAATGGCAGAAGCAGAGCCAACACTAAGACCACATACCATATTTCTCTCCCAGTTCGGAAGTTTTTGGTTGTCTTCATTGATTTATCTTTCTTTTTTTCTTTTTTTTTTTTTCTTTTTTTTTTTTTTTCGTTTTTTGCCTTTTTTTTTTGGTTATNTTTCTTCTCGTTTTCTGCTTTTTTTTTGGTCTTCCTAATTTGGTTTTGTTTTGTATTATGGAGTTTGTTTTTTGTTTGTTTTTTTGTTTGTTTGTTTTGTTTTGTTTTAACACACAGTGCTATATGCCACAGAGTCATGCAGCTAGAGTTGCAGGCTGAGAAAGAATGAAATTGAGAAGAAAAAGTGTTAAATTCCTTTTTCTACATTGGGAGAGTATAGCAATTTAAAGTGTTCTCAGAGCATCATAATGATAATTCCCTCCTCCCCAGTGCTTTATGGCATCTGGCTCTATTCCCCCATGCAAAGGGGCTTTACACCGACTTAGAAGTTTTCAAATAGTGAAAAATTTTAATATTTCTGACAAATTTGGTTAGAGAAAAAAAGGTTCTAACTTATGTTACCTATTATTTGTTGCAATCTTGAAAGTGCCTTACATCAGAAAGAGCATTAAAGATCCCTAGATGTGTTTGATATAATCAGAGCAGAGTTATTTAAAGGTCTCAGTGGACTGCTAGCCTATCTAGACAGAATTACATTTTGCAATCCCAGAAGAACAAAAGTCCATCAAGTACTTAAAAAGCTGGAGATGAAGGACTATCCTTCAGTTAGGGCAAGTGTAAGCTAAAAATGGCTAAACTTAGGCATTTGGGAAATGTGTCAGCTCTGACAGCTCAAAAATAGAAATAATTATGTAAATCTTGGCTCCAAACAAGAAAGCAATGTGTGTTAGAGAGGTTGTTAAGTATGGTCACATACTTCAGTAGATTAATTCAATCTCCTGTCAGAGATTAGAGATCCCTTATGAAGGTGCTAAAAAGATAGATTGCTGAGTGGCAATTTGGGTCAGACCAACTTAGCTTGTTCACTACTGGGAAAGCGCTGGGTAGAACTCTCTGTTCTAAATGTCTAAGCACCCGGGCAGGCAATTACAGCCTCTGAAGAGTATCAAGAGCAGTGAGGCGTGCGTGGTTAGTTCCCCACATCTACTCACAATGAACAAAATGCTCACTTTTAAAACAGCTCAGGTGGCATGTGAAAAGAGACTCTAGTAAATTGGAAAAGGGAAATAGAAGGATGATGACACAGTTGTCCTTTTATTTTTTGGTAATGGTGTAAATTTATTTTGTGGTTTATGGACAAAGGCTTATTTGTGGGACTTCTAATGCTTACCACCACAGAAAATCAGAAAATTAAATCTGAGACCAGTAGGAAAGAAAAAAAAAATACAATCTTTTCTGCTTTGTATGATTAGATCACTATTGCTGCTCCTGAGCAAATGCTGATCCCACCATCGGGATCCAACATCTGCAGCCGTGACCAGTAATCTTTTCAAGGAAAAGGTGAGTGGAGACAACATCTGTGGCATTTTAGACACATGGTGTTCATAAACTGGATTGCACCTATTATATGTCTGAAATAAACCCTTAATTATGTTCTTCAGAAGAGACCTTTCAATGGAATCACTCCAGTTTCTGAGCAGCTAATGGAACACTTTATTCAGTTTGGGGCTTCCCAGTACAAAGAAGATATTGACATACTGGAGTGAGTCCAGTGGAAACCAAGGTAGTCAGGGGGACAGAAAATACAATGTACAAGGGCAGGCTGAGAGAAATGGGTCTGTTCAGCCTGTTCAACACCTTTCCATGGGTTACACTCCTCAGGAACTGACTACTCCAGCATGGGTCCCCCGTAGGTTATGCATCTGCAAGCAAACCTGCTCCAGTTTGGGCTCCTCCCCTTATGCCACGGTTTCCTTCAGGGCACATCCATCTGCTGCAGTATGGGGTCCTCCGTGGGCTGCAGCATGGGTAGCTGCTCCACCATGGACGTGCCTGAGCTGCAGGGGGACAAACTGTCACCATGGTCCTCTCTGTAGGTTGCAGGGGAGTCTTTGCCTCCAGTGTCTGGAACATCTGCTCCCCCTCCTTCCTCACTGACCTTGGTGTCTGTTTCTCTCATGTTTTTACCACTTCCCTCTCTCACAGCTGCTGTGCAACATTTTTCACCCTTCCTAAAATATGTTATCACAGAGATGCCAACAGCAACGCTGATGGATTCAGTTTTGCCCAGCAGTGAGTCCATTTTGGAGCTGGCTGAAACCGGCTGTGTCTGACATGGGGGCAGCTCCTGGAACTTTCTCCCAGAGACCATCCCTGCCTCACCCCCCACTACTAAAACTTTGCCACATAAGCCACATATACTCTGTGTCACCAAACCAAGCCCCAGTGTTCAGAATACAGCAAAAAACATATTTAACAATGTTTACCGCATCATATTCTTTTTCCAATATAATAAAAAATTTAGAAAGCAGATGCAAAGAGGTAGATCTCAGATGCAATGGGATGCATCTTGGAAGTGGAGCACTTAATCATGATCTTGTTTCTAGATTACTTCCAGACAAATTGCATTAGTTTTCACAGGTTTAATAAGCCATCATTATGAAGTTAGTAAGGGCATATCGCTCAGAGCTGCCTCAGTAAGAAGAAATGATGTAGCAAACTCTGCCTCTACGCTATTAAGTGGACTTGCTAGTAAATGTTTACTGTTCTTATGTACAAGAATGGCATAAAATAAACCAAGACCTCCTGTAAAGCACTAATAACATATTTAATGAAACCACCAGCTAAACTGGTAAACAGTACAAATTTAACAGAAATGAATATAGAATGGATGGATTTCTTTTTTTAATTTTCAAATGTTTAATTCAACTGTTAGATTTAAAGATGACTATGCAAGATCCTGTAATAAAATGTAAGAAGTCAATATCTCTTAATTCTGTAATGCAACTGTTCTAATAAATAAAACTGTAAAAAAATCATGTTTTGTAAGGAGCTTCTTTCTACAGTATAAAAGTTATTCTTTTTCACAATGACAAGTGCAGAAAAGGTTTAACATAATAAATATGCTTACAAGCAGAAGCAATTAATGGTCATTGCTCTGTTAATGTAAAAACATATAAAGCATTCTGGATTCTGGATACAAAGCACAGCATCATCATATCACTCAGAGATATCCCTTCCCCAAATCCAGAAATTCTCATTCATAAGTACCAGCCCTAGACAAACTAAATTGGCCCTCCTGTTGATATAGATTAAAGGTAGAGCAGTATGAATTGCTTTGCCATAATCCTACTATATGCAGAACCAGAAGCTCAGACAGAACAGTTTATGTTTTCAGACTTGATCGGAAAACATAACAACCTGAAAATTGCTCCTGCACCGCTAAACATCCTAGGACTCCTTATTGGGAAACATGAAGAAATAAAAGTGGTATTCATTAAAATGCTATTTTTTTTTTGTTAAATCATTAGTATTATTTAATATTCACTAATTTCATTAATTTATCACCAATATGCTAGTACTGCATTGGAAAGCAAGGTGACTGAAGTGTATCTGAAGAACTTGAAGCTCTGGTTTTTTCTTACTGACAAAAGAGTGCCCAGGAACAGTGAATGAGGCTCAACCAGGATGTAAAAGAGTCAAAATTGCTGCATGATTGTGATCATTCAATTTTTACTTTTTTTTTCATAATTTTTGTTCATCTTCCTGTTTCGGTTTACTGGTTCCTCATCTGCTGGTACTCTTTTGCAAGGGAATATTTAGTGGTAGTGTTCCATGAGAAAATACTGTACAAAAGCATGGACCACAGATTAGGTCAAGGGATTTGGAAAGCTGGAGGTGTAGAGAAAGATAGTCTAGAGAATGAAGCAAAAGATATGAACAAGACTGAAGGCAGGGTAAGGGGGAGGAAGAAATCCGAATAGCAGAAAATAATCAGAGATGAGACTGGTAAGGACCTGAAAAGAAAAATAAAAACCAACAACCCCTCCCAGGAATATGAATCTACAATGGAAAAAGGGGAATATCTAGTAGTGATTTTGAGGAAAATTTGCTCATGATGAGCAAGTAGGCAGCTGGATGCTAAGTTAGAGCACATGGAGTGTTCTCTACCCCTTTGTGACAATTAACAGGAAGAGATGAGAGAATTCCTCTCCAGTTATCCTTTTTATGCAGGGCGGTTTTGCCAATTCCCACTCACTGCATATTTTTCTTAATGATGAGGACCCAGTGAAGTCAGAGTAACAGATTTCTATTGCCGTTAT
Source organism: Thinocorus orbignyianus (assembly GCA_013400375.1). NCBI lineage: Eukaryota > Metazoa > Chordata > Aves > Ciconiiformes > Thinocoridae > Thinocorus > Thinocorus orbignyianus. Next base: position 538,954 of record VXBW01007926.1, on the reverse strand, counting down.
TTCAGAAGGGCTTGTTCTGCATAATGCACAACAGAAACTTTCTTCGAGGAAATCCAGGCAGCCTCTGTTTGTGATGGAGAGAGGAGATGCATCCCCTGTACTAGCATGCTATTCCTTGTTTATGTAGTCAATGTAAACTTTTCAGGATATTTGTCACAGGTTCAAGCTAGTTGTCCACAGTGTAAAAAGGCCAGAGTTATGAACAAGAGATTCTTCTCTAGACTGCTATTGTATGTGAGGGAAAGCTTTAGTGGTCCCGTCTTCCTTCTCTCATTTTTCTGTCATTAATTTTAATTCATAAGAATTCAGCTGTTTGTAAATATACTTATTCAAGCTAATTTTAATACTGTTGTCTTTAGCATAATGAGAGAACCTGGAGAAAATGGATGCTGTCAATCGTACACCATGGAGGAGCCCCTTAAGTTTCAGCAGAGTGGCTGAATATCAACATCAAACCTTGGTTAGTCTGGTGACTCAACAAGCTCAGTACCTGGAAAAATTGTTAATATTTTTCTGATTTATTTTCTATTTTTCTTCCCCTTTCCCCTATCCAAGATATTGACTATTAGAATTCCAGAAGAAAGTGCACTGGAGTGTTCAGCAGTTTCAAAATCTAAGTAACAGTTGTATTGGAGGACTTGACTTAAAGGCTTTTTCAACTCTATTAAATTTCTGAGTTTCGTAATACTTAGGAATGTGTTTCACAAGTTAATTATGTAAATAATAGCATATTAAGAACAGTTGACTTATCATTCATGGTCACGCTTTTTTTGTCTCTTTCTAAAGTTTAAGTAGTTTCTGTCCATCCTTACACGGAAATCTCTCCATGTCACTTATCACTTTAGTTTTTCAAGTCTGGGTAGTTTTAATCTTCATGGGCCATTTTCATGATAAGATGACTGCAGCTGAACAGAGAATTCCAGGTGAGAGTTCATTGCCCATTTCTGTACTAGGAAAAGAATAGATTTCATATTATTCTATTCCTGTTCTCTTCATTTCACCCCTCTAAGTTGCTACAGTTCATCTGTAATTCAGGAAGAGTGCTTTCAAATGATCTTATCCAATAAGCATTGCTGTGCATTTCTCAATAGTGAATTTCTCTTCCATTTTGTTTCCCTGCTTATGTAGGATTCCTCTAAACATCTCAGTCTTTTCTAAATTTTAGTGAGATGAAATATTTTATGTTAGAAATATATTTTCCAATCTTTCTTAGCCTTTAAATTAAGTGAGACAATAAATAATAATGAATAATACAGTTGTTAATGTGTCAGTTCTTAATTTCTAGGCAAAGTCCAATTTCTGTCACTTTTTAATCCTTATGTGAATTTTTAGAATTAATGGAATAAAATATGTAAAGCAAACATCTTTTTTTGTCTGTTTGTGCATGTACATGGTCACATTTGCAAGCAGTCTTCCTCCTTGAAGTAACTCAAAACCCAACTAGACATTAACAACCTGCTCTAGTTGGCCCTGAGTGGAGTCAGAGGTTGGGCTAGATGCCCTCCAGAGGTCCTTGGTGACATCAACTATTTCGTTGAATAGAATCATAGAATCATTTAAGGTGGGAAAGACCCTTAAGATCAAGTCCAACTGCAAACCCTCTGTGAGTTTCACTTGTTTGTGCAAAGTGACTTTCCAACATATATGTAATGCTAATTTTTGCTAGAAGGAATAAGTTTGGCAAGAAGTGGAGGTTGAAATCAAAACATTTTAATTAACCCCAAAGTTGCTGTTGTTGTTGTTATTATTTATTTTTCCATTCATATTATGTCTTTCTATCACAGTTTTTAACACTTTGACTTGTCTAGAACTGTTTTCAAAATCTCAACATTTACATGAAATCTGCGTTATTTTCTACACAGTTTTCTTTTATTCATTCCAAGTTACAACCGAAGTAGCTTTTAATAGTTTGTGACTTCCACTGAAACTCTTTTCCCCTCTTTGCCCGCAGCTTGTTTTCCAGGTCCTTTAAATCTGAGAGGGACAACCAGCCTTAGTCCTACAGGGGGAATTTTGCAACTATCAGCTGCTGCCAGAATTCTTTAAAGAAGGGTAAAATGGGTTGAAAAGTTAAAAATAATTTTATATGTAGCTCACTTTCTAAAATTTTATTCTAATGGTTTGTTCTCATTTATATACCCATTCATCAGAATGACTTGCACTGTTATTTTAAACCTATTTGTGGGTGATTCTTTCAAGATTTTCTCAGAAAAAAACCCAACAGTTTTGTGAGTCAACCCTGCTAGGAAGCCACACATAGCCTCTCACTCATCACATCCCCAGTGGGATGGGGGAGTGAATGAGAAGGGCAAAAGTGAGAAAACTCATGGGTTGAGGTGAAAACAATTTGGGAAAAGAAGAAAAGATAAAACAAAGTAAAACAGAGCAAGAAGAAACAAGTGAGGCAGAAAGCAATTGCTCACCACCAGCTGGTTGATACGTAGTCCCCAGGCAACAGCAGCCCTGGTCGAACTTCCCCTCACTCAGTTTTATTGCTAAGCACAACATCGTGTGGTATAGGATAATCTTTGGTCACCTGGAGTCAGCTGTCCCAGCTGTGTCCCCTCCCAACTTGTGCACCCCAGCCTCCTCACTTGTAGGGCAAGGTGAAAAGAAGAAAAGGCCTTGACTCTATGTAAGCACTGCTCAGCAATAGCTAAACATCCCTGTGTTATCAACACTGTTTTCAGCCCAAATCCAAAAGAGAGCATATATGAGCTGCTATGAAGAAAATTAGGTCTATCCCAGCCAAACCCAGTAGAGTTAAACACTTCATAAAAAAACTCAAATGCAAACTCAAAACAAAAACAAACAAAAAACCAACCAAACAAGAAAACCAACCCCAAACCCAAGAAACCACCAAGGGCAAATATTTAGAACCTTTCTGAGAAATGATTCTTCTGAGTCAGAAAATCATCTTAGAAGAAGGGAGCAGTCTTAATACAGTTAGAAAGTTACCTTACACAGCATTCAGCCCAGTTCTAGACTAGAGTATATTTTTATTCTGGGCTAGAAGAGTGTGCGTATGTCCAAGATCACTATCAAATAAACCTCTCCTTCCATCACCCAATCTTGCATAAACACTGACACAGAACAACGGCGAAAGACCAAAAAGGAATAATGCCTCTTCTTTCAAAAACATGAGTTAACAGTGATTCATGTGCATACAAACAGGATCATGACAGATCAAACCAGTCCCCATGATGCTCTCTATGAAGTAACCTTTTTTTCCCCACCTCTCCAGAAACTAAAGTAAACTGCTATGTATCAAACTGCATGTCATTGCCTGGACATAGAACATCATAAGCAATTATTCAGTAATGAAACACTCCCTGCCTAATTTTATGATGGCACCTAAACAGCAGCAAGAGAAAACGTGCACAATTTCATGCACTGCAGTTATGACTGCCTGTAAATTCCTGCTGGAGCTTCACATGGTTCTCTCCCTCCTTGCATTTTAGGGAGTTAACCTTGCATTCCTTAGACAAGAAAATACAAGAGAAGGTGAAAATCCCACCCCTAATTAAATAGTGAGAGAATTTTAAAAATAGACATACTTGCAATTATGCTCACTGAGACATTCACAGAGATGCTGCACTAACAGTAATAGATTCACCTTAAACTACGTGTGCAGTTACTTCTAACGTACACGTTTCAAATGCTCTTTAGCATGAGACAGGGATTAGCCTAATTGGTGATTAGAGAAATTGTAGAAGTCTCCATAGTTTGCATGCGAGTCTCAGAAGTACTAATGAACTAGTTGGTTAAAATTAGGTAGAATGTAGATCTCCATACAGGCTAAACTATACTTTTGGGAATTCGGTGGAGTATAATTGAAGCCAAAAGTCCCTGTTTTACACAGTATTAGTATAATAATTCTCCTATGTATAAGAAATCAAAATGGGGTTCTTTGAAAGTATTCTCTAGTGCACTAAAGGTATATTCACTATATATAATTTGTTAATATCAAGAATTTGTGTTTCTTTGGGATGATGATAGTGACAGTACATGAAAATCCAGGTAATAAATATATTACATCCTGCTTCCAATCCCGTTAAAAGAAAAGTTTTGAAAACCACAGTCTGGGATTTAGTGACCGGTTCACTTATCCACAAAAACATGCTGTGCCTGGACCTGCTTTGTCTTGCTCTGCTTTTACAGCTTGGTGCATCTTTGTACATCTGACACCACTCCTGAGGGAACTCAGAGTGGAGCAAGACGTGGAGGAATGAATGTTGGATTAAGCCAGTATGGTTCAGTTCCAAATTAAACAGAGACCAATTAAGCGATAATGAACTGCACAGTGTAGGAATAAAATGTTTGCAAACAAATCTGATAGGACAAGGAGTAATAGTTTTAAAGTAAAAGAGGATAGACTTAGAGTAGTTATGAGGAAGAAATTTTTTACACTGAGGGCAATGAAACACTAGCACATGGTGCCCAGAGAGGTGCTAGACGCCCCATCCCTGGAAACATTCAAGGTCAGGTGGTAAGGGACTCTAAGCAATCTGATCTAGTTGATCTTCATGAAAGTAAGTATTACAAGGTGCTACTACTTCAAGTAACTATACCCATTATATAAGAACCTAAAATGTTCTCAAAAAATAAATCAATGAAATTCCCAAGCCCCTAATTTTTTTTTTCCCCCCATTAATATTCCCTAGATTTCTCTTGGCAGAAAAGTCACAGGTCCTGATGTTGGTCAACTTTCTGCATCTGAAGATGTGTAATTAAACTAAATATTCCTTTCTGTATTTTACCTTTAAAGCCTGACCTGGTAGAAACTCTCAGAACACATTTCACAGATTAGACATCTGGAGAACATAAAATAAAATCGTGGCTGTCTGTAGTCTCCACTGTGGTAGGGTGTGATATGAAAATCCAGGGCTTGATTTCTCTTTTGACCTGTTGGGGAAAAGGAGTTCAAAACGTGGTCTTTCAGGGTACCCATGTATTGCTAAATAAAAAGGCTCAGGAAGCTATCATTGCTTCCAAGAGAAAAGACAAAATGGCACAGAACGACTATAAATGCTAAAGAATAACTCTTTCTAGAGCAGACTGGCCTTATCCATGCTGTGTGTCAATTGTCTTTGCTCTCTCCCAGCCTCATCTATTGGTCCTAAAATGAAATTATTGCTTCTGTACATTTTCAGTTCAAAATGTATGAAATAATGAGAAGCTCTGTGGCAGCTTTCCAGAATGGTGTTTTCATAACATGATGCTGAATGCACTTGTACACTCTGGGATATGGCAGGATGATGCTGTAGGTGTTTGAGGATGTCATGCTGTTAGGTCAGCACTGGGGAATTGTGTAAAACAGAGAAAGCCAAACTGGTAACGTCATTTACACAGACTTTTGCCTGAAGACAGACACTGGGCAAGGGTGAAGGTGTACATTTCAGTCCTGGGAGTTCTCACTTGAATGAACAATTAATTATTTAGGAGGCAATCCCCTGTATAAGAATTGTTGCAGAAATTCTTCAAAGGGGAATTTTGTGTCTGCGTGGTCCTTTGTCCTTGGCTGTCCTTTTCAAAAATTACAGCCTCTGTCCAGACCCTAATAAGGAAGTAAACTGCTTAAGTACAAGGGAATGATAGTGAACAACAAAAGAACAATGAATGATTTTCCCGTCTGGAAGGGGGGATAAAAGGAACTAATGATCTTTTTGCATGTGTATTTATTTTGGGTTTGAATATTCTTAATTTTTAAAGGAATGTTACAAAACATTTTCAGTAATTCAACAGCTCTGTTTTTCAAGGCTTGTTGAACACCTCTGTTCAGGAAATGGGGTGGCAGGGCTCAGCTTCACTAGGAAAGATCTCAGGATCTGCCTCACTAGCCACCTTAGCTTTCCTGAATGCACATGACAGAAAGCTGAACAAAATCTGCAATCCTTAACTTCTTACTGGGTCCCACAGCTGTTGAATAAGGCTGGCAATTCAGAAATAAAATTTCAGGCCCCATACCAACTCAGAATGTAATCCCTTTCATTTAAACAAAATAGAAAAATATCACTAATGAGGTGCCAAATTAAGGCAGCAAGTGCTCATATACATTCCAGGCAGCTGATTATCTCTCATCAAGGTGGCTAAGTAATACAGTCTTCATAATGAACTAATGGATTTGCAGGTCCAGTTAACACAAAAGTTCAACCTCAGACAAGTTAAAGTTAATCAAGTACAAAAAGGATTAAATTAGTACATTTAAATTCAACTGACAGAGGCATTAGACCTGTGCTGTATTCCCTTATTTTCTGCTTTGGTGTTAAGTGTTGGGAAGAGAATGGCAGTTGAAGTATCCCACTCTTTGGGACTTCATGCTTCAGTTCCTTGCCACCCATGCATATGGAGTCGCTAATGACAGAGCGGCTACCCATCAGGGAATGCAATTCCACATAGACATTTTCACCAAAATGGATTATTTCAGCCTCGTTGGTCACAGATTCTGTAGTTTTCCAGTGATTCATCTTACTATTAATAATGTCAGAGAATTTTAGGCCCTTGAATTAAATAATGATAAATAGGAGCCACTGAGCGAGCTCGGCAGAGGCAGTGCTGTTTATTTCAGTGTGAAGCTCTGTCAGGCCTGATAAATCGGATCCCTGAAATAGTTTATAAAGTACTGAATTGATGTGGCGGTCGGTGAGGGAGAGAATTAATGTTACGAAATAGGCCTGCAACCTAGATTTGATGAAAGCTGAGGAAAGCCTTTTATATAAATTCTGTGTCTGTGTAGGAAATGGTTGCAGCGAGAGGTGAAAGAGCTGCACGGGGAAATAATGTGCTTCTGTAATCTCTGCAGGCTGCAGGTCAGAGAAAGAGGTGCTTGGTGAACGGCGGTGGTGCTGGAGCTCTGCTGTGCTACATGAGAGCTCTGTTGAGTGGAGGGGTGGTCACAGGCTGCTCATTTATAATACCAAACACTGAGGACACGCTGCACAAAAGAAAAATGAAAGCCTGCTTAAAGACGTAGGAGAGGCTTTCAAGTTGCACACGGCTGTCTTTGCCAGGCTGTTGGGGAGGAAGAGACCCTTGATGTTGCCCTGAGTAGTGCAGTCAGTATTGCTAATCTCTCTGGCTGAATTAATAGTTTCCTCTTCAGATCACTTCGTAAAATCCCCTGGAAAATGCATACTAAAATCATCTTCCATCCAGTTCGTAATTCTAGGCGGGTGCTTTCAAGTTGCAGTGGGCAGGATTGCCACAGTGACGTAAAGCAGGCTGATCTGTGTGTGCTGGGAGGTAGCTCAGCTTTCAGGAAAAGCATGCTACGCACCTAAATGGGAATCCTTAAAAGCTGCTTCCTGTTGGAATTGAACACATTATTGCTGCTGGGGTTAGTGAGACCTGGTGAAACCCAGATCCTGCAAATGATCAGCAATGCCAGTAAAATATTTCTGGACCACCAGACCATGTTGAGGGGGGAGAGGACAAAAATGTCTCTCCATCTCTTCCATATGTGTCAGCACACCATTGGATGAACACCTTACTTACATGTTTTAATTACTTCTAGGGATTTAATATTTTAACTTAAGTTCATATAGGATATTCCCTTTTGAGGTCCTGATGCATGATGGTTCTCAGATAAAAAATGAGTAGAGGAATTCTGTGCTTGGGGTTCCTGATGTTCACTCCCCCTGCAAATCCACTCTGCTATACTATTTTGCAGTTTCGTATTTGCTTGTGAGGATACCCTAGAAGGAAGGAAAGGAGGAAGGGCTTTTTTGAGGTCATTCCCTCACCACAGAAGTCTTTTCTGACATTGTGCCACATGAACACATGCTGTTCATGTTTTTCACAGACTTCATACCATCTGTTAACCACAGGATGAGGCCATCAGAATGGGGACAATAGTCTTATCAATTCCATGTCTGCTTCTTCCTACAAGGTAGTAAAAGGAGAATACGGTAGAGGACTATCACCCCCAAAGGCAAGTCTCATGTCTCATCCTTAGTCTTTTTTTTCCCCCATTAAACGAATCATTCACAGGTATTCACCACGCATATTTAACAAAGCTACAGCATGGTCAAGACCTGAAAACAAGAGCCAGAGCTCCTCTCACACAGCTAATTCATCAGGAGATCTGATTAAGCTAAGAGGGTAAAAGATCGAAAGGATAATACTTACATACAATTGAAATATATAAAATCAGAACTTTATAAATGATTAGATGATATTCATCATCTGGACCAAGGTTTGGGAAGATCCTTGACATTTCTTTTTTTCCTTTGACATTTCTTTTAGGTTTATCTTATCTCTACTAACAACCGTGAAATTACGGTGTAAATTGCATAGGTGCATGCAGTATCAAACCAGTGAGAACAGCATGATGAGGAAAAAAAAAAAACAATAATACTTTTCCACTAAATGTATTTACAAGTGATGTGCATGGAAATGCCTTGGTACCTATTTTCTATCTCTGTAGTCTTGTGTCCTTCCTTGATCTCTGAAAAGCACAGGATCTGATTAGAAGTGCCTTGTGCAAGGAGGAAGAGTGGAATAGGCTAGAATAAGCAGTCTTGTGATTACCTTTATGTGGACACTTTAACCTCTTCAATATCACAGGGATAAGGAGAGATCCTAAAATATAAAGCAAAAGCGAGAGAAGACATTTGGAAAGTTCTGCTTGGTACAGATACAAAAATATATATTTAGAAATGAGGCAGCAGTATCATTTTTCTCCAACCTACTTAATCTTTTTTGCCCTTCTAATTCTGTTTGAAATAAGGAATAATTTTTGAATATCAAAGAGCTCGCAGGAGCCTAAAAAAAATGCACTGAAAACAGTGGAAATACAGACACTCAGCTCACCTAACTTTCCACATTTGCAATGCAGATACCAGTATCTGATCTAGTTGCTCTTGTCTTCCTTTACAACCAGTGGAGAGAAACGAACACTTTTACAGTTATGTTAGCATAAGATGGATTTTTCCTTTCAAGTACATCTCTCTTCACTGAGTATAAAGGTATTTATAGAGTTATCTTATATATGAGCATTGTAAACATCTACACTGGTGATATGTATTCTATCTCTGGCAGTTTCAATATTTTGGAACCAAGACATTGCTTCTTGGTGTAAGTGGTGGATAAACATACGAGTTGCACCCAAAAGCACATTTATGAAATGCAAGGAGGTTCCATACAGTTCCTGTTCCTCTAGTCACTCATAGCACCACACAAAAGACAGTCCCATAGGTTGTACACATTTATTTGTTCAGAAAACAGCATGTTGAAATAAGGACAGTTTTGGGGGAAAGGACTAATCTCTTCCTTTCTCCCACCCCAATGAGTAGCAGGACACTTGAGCACTGGGGAGGTGATGTTTGCTCCTGGATGGGAACATGAGCTGTAGTTTAGACATAGTGCCTAGTTCCCTGTCCCATATTAAATAAGAAGTCTTTTACTCCATTCCCCCCAAAATATGTTTCAGTATTGTTGCTAGAAAAGTCCAGCTACATTTGAGTAATTTATATGTTGTAGGGTTTTGTTTGTTTGGTTTTGATTTTAATCTGCTTTGCTCTTCAAGTTGCATAAGGGTCCATATTACTATCCTTTTATTTCCCTGCCTTCACCTGACGTAAGCTGTAGTAATTCTTAAGAGTGCTTTCCACAGCATAGCTTAGGTATAGTTAGGGTCTAGTCTTAAAAATGCTGCGTTATGAGATGCAGCACCTTTAGTGACAGGTGTCTACGCAGGGTCAAAGCAGATTGTAAAACCAACCATGAAGGGATTCATGATAACAATAAAGGTTGAATCTCTTCCCAGGGAAAAGAGGTACAAACAGCAGGGAATTCCCTTTGAGAATTTGAGATAGTTGCATGAGGATAAATTAGGATGGAAACCTGTATTTACTACAAAAGATGCCAGAGAGAAAGCTCTTGTTTTTTAATTTTTGGACTGACAGATTATCACACAGTGAATGATATCCTAACAAAAGGCCCTAAACCACGCTCCAGATGTCACATTTAAGTCTTTCTGTAGGGGGAAAGCTTAATGACACTCACCAGTGTAAGGCTATTTAATAGTTATAGTAATAATTACAATGAATAATAGCATTGAATGTGAGTAGCTCTGTGACTGCTGAAGAAGCATCAGCTTCAACACATCAGTGATATATTAGGACTGGTAACTAATTTAAGTGAAACTACATTAAAGTTTAAAAAATGAAAGTTCTTTTTTGTACTTATTTATGGAAATGTTATGTAAACTGATAAAATCAGACTATCTGCAGTTCAGCTAGTATGAATTTTTTAGAAAAGCTTCTGTGCTACATATGTACATGTATATATAATTTTTAAAACTTTTTTTTTCTTTTTTTTTTTTTTTCCTGCTGGATAGCTAAATGAAACAGTTGAGTTTCTGGACACAGAAAGCAAATTACAGGTCTCCCCTTCAGGATGGGGTGCTAAAGTTCTGTTTTAATCAAAGCAGTATTGATATAGGTAAAGTTGGTGTTTTGGGGGCTCCAGCCTTCAATTTGCATAGATATGTATCACAATATCATTGTAGTGTAGCTGTATGATATACACTACTATGAAGCAGAATATATATCCCTCAAAGTAATTTGCTCAGATCCGTCTTTTCTTCCCAGCATTACTCACCTGAAGCTGAGCTGTCTAAGACCCAGGCATTTTCAAGCTACAAAATAAATTCTAGAAGAGACAATGAGAGCTTCTCTTCCTGCTCAAAAATCAGTATTCTCTGTTCCCTAAGCCTGACTTTCTTCATTGGTACCCGCAGACATCTAGAGATCACGCATGACCTCCCTTCAGAATGCAAAAAAATGTATCCCCTACTAGAACTGAACTAGATGTACTTGATTATATCATGTGCATCCAATAGTTTACACATTCTCAGCTTTCCCCATGATACAACGTAATGTCTTATTTGAAAACTATTCTGTTTGTTCAGACCAATCAAGTATTCACTAGTCCTCTGAGCCATAGAAAGGGAGTGTGACACTATAGCATTACACTCATTGGTGAGAAGTGCAGCTGGTCTTTAGTCATCAGATGGAGAAATCTTAAACATTGACTGGAAAAGCATCTGTTGGAGAAGTGACTCTGCCCCTCTTTCCTCAAGCTCAACAGCAATGATCCCTCCCCACCAAGGTGGGTGCTGCAGCACTAAGTTCACATTTGAAAAATAAAACAAGATCCTTGAATAGTCTAATATTGTTGCCAGAGGACTATAATCCCCTTCATCTCGTTGTTTCAATGTAAAGAATTGAGCCAGTTTCCCTGTAACAGGGCACACCTTTGTGTCATTGTCGATCTGAAAGCAAGGTGAAAGACGGAAGAACACCAAATTTAAAAATTGTATCTCCTGGCTTCCTGTGCTTTGTCTTGATATTGCTGAAGATCTTGTTAGCTGGGAGAGAAATCAGTATGCAGATGGCTTTCTCCACATAAACTAAAATAAATTTAATTGCCTACAGGGTTAGGTGCATTCAGGTCACTTATTAAAAAGATTATACTTGGGTGAAATATTTTGAAGATTAAGGTATAAATATTTACTTTTGAATCATTACATTAAAATGCTACTAGTTCCTTCTTTTCCTATCACTGACCTGTCTACCTTTATCACTTCAATTTTAATGCTCTTATTCAATCCAGTTTAATAATTTCCCATAACTGACTTCAAGGTAACTGTACAGAAAGGTTATATCCAGTATGGCTTTTCAGCTTTGGCTGTAGCTTCCCATATACTGTGATTAAGAATATGCTAATTTAGTCTATTGTCATGGAAACCCAGGAAATACAAAGAAATTTCTGTCCAAAATATGCATGTCATTTTTATAAAACAGCAGTAATAGAGCAGGCATGAAGAAAACAGCTAATTTTATTGTGAGAACAGTTAAAAAATCCCAATAATCTTTGCTATTTAATAATAGTAATAACCAAGTTACCTGGGGCAATAAATTGAAATTAGAATGTACGACTTGCTATCAATATCCACAGCAGTAAATGTTACCATATTAACCTTTTCAATTTACCACTGGAATCATAAATCCAATTAAGAGTTTTATAAAAGAATATACTTCTATTTGAAAACACATTTTTTAAATAGGAAAACTGCTGATTGATCTCTTCTTAGCTGTCCAGAGACAATTCTCAGAATCTTCAAAACTTTACCCTTTTCCTATCACCATAGAAACACCAACAGGTAAAGTGTATGCAGTTTATTAACAAGTTATCCAGATTCCTTCACTAGTAGCAAAATAATTCCAAGCTTTTGTCTATGTCCACCAGTGGGTGGAATTCAGCTCAGATTTCATTTTTCCTTCTTTCTCAGTGGTATTTTAAGTGTTCCTGGAGAATTTTGCTGCTTGTGCATGTCAGGGCAAGGATGGAGGTTATACTAGATGAGGTGAGATGTTTCATGCATACTAACAGCCTGTTCTGTATGAGACTCCTGTTCAGAGACTTTGAGACACACTTACTTCTTTCTTGCTGTAGCAGCTTACTCTTGTGATACAGCTTCACTCCAGAGCTAAGTCACAGCTAGAAGGAAAGGTCCTGGGATGCAAAGGGCAGGTTGGGGCAGCCAGAGGAGAGCCAGTAAATATGGTTGTTTCTTATAATGGACTTTCCTGGAAGGGATGTTTCCCAGGAGCTTTCCCAGTTTCTAATACTGTGACCCTGTTGCACTGAGCATCTTTATGCTTTATGTGCAGATGCCTTGCTTGTTCTTTAGATATAATAATAGATTTGTATCCTGTAGCTTTTCTTTTGAAGGAAACAAAAAAAAGATGAAGTAATTTTTTTACTAGTGAAGACTTGGATAACTTGTTAATAAACTACACTTGACTTTGTGTTTTAAACTAGCTTCTTCTCCCTGCGCCACCCCCACTGCCCTGGAAAAATGTTATTGAGTTGAATCATATAGATGCATTAGTAATTATCAAGAAATCATACATTTGTCTCTGTATTACTGTTGCTTTTCTGTAAAGATTACCCTTGAGAGCTAACACTTGCGTGGAATTCCTTTTTTTTTTTTTTTTTTTTTTTTTTTTTTTTCAGAGCTAGCTGCTGAATTGTTTAGCAAATATTTCTGATGAAGCAGGTAATTGGCATACTTGGCATTCAAAATTAAAGACATTTAAATGGCAACAGACGTCACACAGGAGTTTTTTGTCCCCTGGTTGCATAAGATGTATAATTTTAGAATCTGAGCTGTATTACTAAGTATTTTTCCATCCCAAACATGTTTCTCTAAATGCTCCTTAATATTTATGTAATTTTTCCCCTTCAACATTTTTGTCAACAAAATTATTAGACAGAATATTTAAAGGAAGTAAAATAAAAAGGGATCCTAAAGAATAGAAATGTGACCTCAAACACACATAAATACATGGCAAAAAGGAAAAAAATGTCTTCCCTCAATCTGTTTAGGAAGCCTTAATGTTACAGGGTAAAGATGCAAAAATAGTCTATATGATTTTCATTCCCACCTGAAACTTGAGTTTAATGCACAGGCATTCAACTGTGTGACCTCAGCCTTCATTAATCACAACTGAAGAAACTGAGAACTAGATCATTGTCACCTTTGTATGATCATCTCCCTGCACTCTGGTGCTATATAAAGACTTATTAAAAAA
>VXBW01007926.1:512890-525333 GCA_013400375.1 Thinocorus orbignyianus | reverse complement strand
AAAAAAAAAAAAAGGTAAATCATACAAAAAAAGGTAGAGAGGAGGCCAAATTAAGCTCTGAAATGTGAAATGCTAGGAGGTCTTAAGCTCTCCAGTCCTACTTCAGCCCATTGTGCATATCATGAGATGAGCTGTGGTTAGAGGCTCATGATGTTTTTTCTAAAAATGCTTCCTCCCATTGGATGTGCTGCTCATGCTATTTATGTTATTCACTACTTTGATTTTTCTTCTTTGGCTGATGAGATGACCCCATCATAATATCAGCCTTTCTGTGATATACACTGTTTAAACTATGCACAATTAATGTGGTATCAATATCTTTCCTTTAGGAGTTTTTCAATGATCTTATTTTCACATGAGCATTTCAAGACGAGGGACAATTTTTCAGATTTTTTAGAGATGCAGAACTGAAATACCCACATGAGAAGGTTAAAAGTAAATGCTGAGCTTTGACACAATCTAACCTTAAATGTTTTGAAGTCGAGGTCCTACTAATTTCCTGCCAATTAAGCTGTAAATGAGGAACAATTGTGGTGAGTTGACCTTGGCTGGATGCCAGCTGACCTTCACACCCCTCCTCAACTGGGTGGGGAGAGAAAATAGAAAGGAAAGCTCTTGGGTCAAGATAAGGACAGGAGAGAAAATAGAAAGGAAAGCTCTTGGGTCAAGATAAGGACAGGAAGATCTCTCGCCAATTGCTGTCACTTGGGAAAGAGCCAAAACTTGGAGAAAATGAAATTGTTTTATTACCAATCATTATCAGAAGAGGATAATGAGAAATAAAAACTAAATCCTAAAAGAGAAGAGCTTCCCCCGTAAGTCCTGCCAGCAAACCAGCTCCAACATAAGCTCCTCTCTACAGGGCCACAGGTCCTGTCAGGAACCTGCTCTGGTGCAGGCTTTCCATGGGGTCTCAACCTTCTTTGGGCATCCACTTGCTCTGTCATGGTGTTCTCTATGGGCTGTGGGTGGATATCTGCTTCACTGATAACCTCCAAGGGCTGCAGGAGGCCAGCCTTTCTCACCATGGCCTTCACCAGAGGCTGCAGGGGAATCTTTGTTCCGATGCCTGGAGCATCTCCTCCCTCTCCTTCTTCCCTGACCTTGGTGTCTGCAGAGCTTTTTCTCTTGCATATACTCATCTCTTTAGCTGTAATTGCACAGGTTTTTTTGGGTTGCCCCTCCTCCCTCTTCTTAGATATGTTATCCCAGGGGTGCTACCACCATTACTGATGGGCTCAGCCTTGGTCAGTGGCGGGTCTGTGTTGGAGCTGGCTGTTATTGACTCTATTGGGGAAGCTTCTAGTAGCTTTTTACAGAAGCCAGCCTTTTAGCCCTGCTGCACACAAAACCAAAACCTTGCCACATAAACCCAAGACAGCCATTATTCAAATCAGTTACCAAAAATCTCAGGGCAAAACCAAAGAAAGTGACTGTTTGTGAAAACGTTTTGGTCATGCTTTGTTTCATGGATTTAATTATCCCATGAAAGCTAAGAGTCACATTTGCTGTTTTTGTATTCCTCAGCTCAACCCTTATTTTCTTCTGTGACATTAGCAATACATGAGAAGTCATTCATTAGATGGGTCCATGCAAGGTGGCTCCTTGAACAAGTTCCTCCCCTGTACTGAATGAAGGTGGGCGAGTTGAAGAAGGCATAAGAGAAGTTGTGGATCTGCCACCCTTGGAAATGTTTAAGGCCTTGCTGGGAGGGGCTTTGAGCAACCTGCTGTAGTGGGAGGTGTCCCTGCCCATAGCAGGGGGTTGGATCTCCGTGTTCTTTAAGGTCCCTTCCAACTCTAACCATTCTACCATTCTATGATACCTTTTGTCCAAATAACTGTGACTGCTAAATCTATTCAAATTGCCTGCTATTTGTGCCTGGTAATCTCATTTAAAAAAAATCGGTTCAAGGCTAATATGGATAATTTCCAGAAGGGAAAATGTTTCAGCAAGTGAATAAAATTTGGTAATATTCTCTACATAACTGAAAACATTTTGTATCAATGGGGTAAAGTGAATTGTACATGTTCATGCCCAGACAGCACCACTGTTTGCTCAACTCAAATAGGAAGCACTGGGCAATGTGAGTAGTAAAGGGTGTTACCAATCCCACCTCTAATTAACAGAACTAAAAGGCATTATTTCAGTAGTAATGGAAATAATTGTGATTCCTCAAAGTGGAACTGAAGCAAATCAATCTGAGTCCACTGGACCCAATCCAATTAAAAAGGAGCTAATCTGTTTTCGGGGAGAGAAACATGGCCTACAAGGAAGACATGATGATAACTGAAAGAAAGTGAAGAATTATGATTAATTCCATTTTAATTTTGCACAGTTGCTCTGATATTTTTTTCTGTTTATTTAATAGTTTATTTTTACATTCAATCAAAATAAATGAAGCTTGTTTATCAGTAGCATCACCTGTTCTTACAGTGTTAACATAAATAAAAACTCCAGAGAGTACATTTTTATTTTTAACCTCACATCTTGTAGTTCAGACTACCTTTCAAATGCCAACTATTCATTAACTGTTCTGGAGGCTATCCTAAATAGTTATAATTGGAATATATAAGCTGTTAGATTTGGCACAGAAAGTAGATGTTTACTAATTCTTTATTTCTTGTGATGTAATGTTGTTCAAAACCAACTTTATTTTGAAAGCTGGAGACACTGTGGTGATCTGGAGGTAAGTAAACAGAGAAGTAGCTGCAAAGTGACTATGAGTTACTACTAGCTGTAACTAGGAACATATCCCATTATTATTGAATCCATTCTGTGATCTCATGCAACAAGGATTATAACCGATGCTGTGGCTGTGAGCCTGGAGTACCTGCAGCAGAAAAAGAGGATCACTAAATCTTATGTCACCAAATCTTCCAGTTCAGATCTGCCACAAGAGACTTTTAATAGTTCTGCTGCAGAGTACTGGATTCAAGAAATGTCAAAAAGATTATTGAAAGTAAAACGCTGAATTGCTTGAGTATGCAGATTTCTACAGAGCAGACTTTTTGCTCTTGGCACTGACAGTTCTGGTACAGACTGGAGAGTGAATGTCATTTGTAAATGAAAGTTTCTCAGCCGAAAACTTAAAAATGGACCAAGATTCACTCTGTTTGGGGCCTGTCTGGTATGAATAAACCAGAAGCAGGGATTCAGCTTAAACCTCCATTTGACCTGGTTCTCTGGACTACCATTTCAGTCAGTAGAGAGCAATAAACCCCCTAAAGCTCAGGTAAGCAGATCCTAAAAGGAACAGACAAAAGACATCAGTTATAATTTATAATTGTGAATTTTCAGTTTTGGTGTACACATCTTGAATGCACCTGCATACCTCTACTAGTATTTCTCTATATACTTCTAGCCTTTTAGGTAGGATATTTTATATAGGATATTTTTTATATATCCTATATTTTATATAGGATAGGGAATAATAATTCCTCCTCTCAAAAGTGAACAGTACGACTTAACTGTGTGCTGTACAAATATCATGATTCACTAGACATATCCTAGATGAATGGATAGAGAGAGAAAGATGCATAGATGAGATTAATTTTTGTTAAATGTTTTGAGCTCTTTTGACGTATTCTTCAATATATTAGTGTTTTAGTATTTTACTTGAACTGGTTTATTCATCCATAGTTTAGAGGATTTTAAGGATAGCCCAGGTTCCTGTCAGATAAATCTCATCCGTTTTGCAGCTAAAAATGGAACTGAAGGCGATTTATGACTGTTAATGTCTTTTTTTCTTTTAAGGGGAAAATTGATAGACACCTTCCCATGAGACTTCCTATAGATGTGGTTACTGCCCTAATGATTATTCCATATCAAGCCCACTCCGCTAAAGAGGTACTAAATTAAAAGGCTGCTGTTTGAAGCAAAAGCTACAAACTGAATTTCAAACACCTAATAAGATACTGAAAATTACCTCAAGCTTTCAAATGTCACATACTGTAAAAATACAAATTAGACTGTAAAATTCAGCCTAGCCATAATTAACACTACGATGTGTTCAAATAATCAAACATTATCCTCAGAGGAGTCTATTGAAGAAGGTTATTATTAGCGGTAGTTCACTAATCATTATATGACAACTATTTTTATGTCATTGATCTAGACTGCCTTGTCTATTTTGTCAGTGTCACTCGGCATCTTTTAAAAAAGGTGATATTTTCCCCCACACAGAGACAGCTCGTCCTACAGCTCCAATTGATGTCAACCTTTGCTCACAGTTATCATCTGCACACAGCCAGGCTTCATTTTAAATCAGAGAAGCAAGGATAAATAAAACTGGATAGCTTTCAGTTCCAATCACATCCTGTTTTACCTTGCATCAGCCAAAAAGTTATCATGAAATGACGGATTTTTATCTGTGAAAGTGAAAAAGTAAGTTGAAGATTTTCAAATTTTGTAAAAAATATTCTCATAAATCTCTTATATATTTTAAGGAAAGGATTCTTCTTTGCTTGGAGAATTAAAAAAACTGATGGACCATATCATTTTTAGTAATATCCAGGAATTATTTCAGGAAGAGAAAAAAATCAGATGTCTTTTGCAGACAGGGAAATGAGAGTCACTATATTTTGTATTATTAGATAGTCAGCACAGATTCCCGAATTTTGCAAAGCATGGTAATTGAATTTCACAGCTCCATTCCTCATCCTCACCCTTGCAAAATTTTCTCCAATCCATAAAGCATGACACAAATGTAAACTCAAAAGAGCTGAAAGGTTCAACCTCCTTGTATATTCCTCTTTAGTATCAAGTGTCTATGTAAAAAAGTGAAGCTTCTGCAATTTGACCTTTTTTTCTAATCTGTTTCTCCATTGCATATCTCCAAGCACAGCAGTATGAAAGAGAATAAAAATTCCTACCTACCCTCTATGCGTGGTTTAGTCTAATCCTCGAAAATAAAAATAAAAAGCCATGAATAAGAACTGGGGCTAGCCAAGTGTGTAATACGCTGCACTAACAACACTCACTAGAGGGTAAATCACCTATGACTTAGCTTCCAGAACACACAGACTATTAAGGAAAAAAATTTACACTATGTGATATCCATATGCAATATAATGCAGTGGCAGTCAACTCTAACCTTAGTCTGGAACTCAAACTGAATCTCTCCAGAATTATTTATAAGGTTGGGCAGAGTTGCACTTGGATTGCTAAAAGTATTTCTGTTGGTTTTACTAGTGTCAAAGGAGACCATGCAAAAACATCATTGGAGATTATACACTTAAAATCTGCAAGTTCAGTTGCGCTTTGCTGAGAACTTTAAACAGATTGTGGCTTGTCAGGAAAAATGCAGTGTAAGGTTCATCCCTTCTCAAAAAACATAGTGTGTGTCTAGAGCAAGGATATGTAGGAGGTCTGGATTTGGTTCCCATCCCTTATAACTCTGTGCAATGTTGTCAACATCATTCAGTCTCTTTGCACCTCAGTTCCCCATCTAGAAAGCAGCTATTATTCATTTTTCTTTACACTGTGTTTCAATTTCTCTTCTTCACTTCAGCTCTTCAGGAGATGGGTCGTCTTTTCCATACTAGGTTGAAAGTGTAGCCATAAAGAAAGAAAACAGTGGAAATAAAATCAGTAAATAAAATTCAGGATCTGATATTGTGATGAAGTCACAATCATTGAGCATCTGAGAACAGCAGTAACTTCAAAATGGACATGAAAGAAATGAAGAATGGTTGTAAATGGCCTATCCTGTATCCAACTCTAACCATTTAATGTATTATATTTAATTTTACTTGATTATGACAAGTTGGGATGCAATAGCTAAGTGTTTTCATGACTGGGGGCTAACAATACTAAGAACTAAAACTGTGAAGCTCCCCTGACTGTATAAGGAACAATGTGGCTAGCAGGAGTAGGGAAGTGAGCATCCCCCAGTATTTGGCACTAGTGAGGCTGCACCTTGAGTACTTTGTGTTCAGTTTTTGGTCCCTCACTACAGGACAGAGATTGACATGTGCTGGAGTGTGTCCAGAGAAGGGAATAAATCTGGTGAGGGGTCTGAAGAAAAAGTTTTATGAGGAGCAGCTGAGGAAGCTGGAGTTGTTTAGTCTGAAGAGAAGGAGGCTGAGGCCTTATTGCTCTCTACAACTACCTGAATGGAGGTTGTAGCAAGGTGGGGATTGGTCTCTTTTCCCAAGTGCTAGGACAAGAGGAGACAGTCTCAAGTTGTGTCAGGGAAGGTTTAGATTGGATATTAGAAAATATTTCTTCACTGAAGGAGTTACCAAACGTTGAAACAGGCTGCCCAGGGAAGTGGTTGAATCACCATCCCTGGAAGCAAAAGATGTGTAGATACAGCGCTGAGGGACATGATTTAATTATAGTTTTGGCAGTGTTAGGATGACGATTGCACTCAATGATCTTAAACATCTTTTCCAGCCTAGACAATTCTATGATTCTGGTGACACTGTTGACACTAAAGACACTATTTCCAAATAGTGTATTTCCACATGACATAAATGTAATTCTCTACAAAGACACTATTTTTGCTCCTGTTCTTGTACTTATCCTTCCTTTGAGTACTCCAGGTCTTTCTTTAGCAGCAAATTAAGTTTAAAGGCACAAGAGCAACTGCACTGGAAAGCCAAATCCCCTCAACAATTAAAATCTTACTGGGCTGTAGAGGGGTGATATGCTCTTGGTGTCAGAGCAACCTGCACACTGGTGATGAGAAGGATTTTGGCAATGAAGGGCTCAAATAGATGGGAACCTGGCTCTGACAACTGTTTTTCATATGGCTTCAGTTCACACTGACGTGTATGAGAGTCTGGCTGGTGTCCTGGGCGCAGGGACGGTGCCACCACGGCTGCGCTGCAAGCACGATTCTGCAGGAAGTAGAGGGAGCTTGGCAAGCACTGGTTGGGAGGGCTGAGTTGCACCTTCTGGGGAGAAAAAAGGAAGAATCTGTTAAGTAGCAGAGAAAAGCCAGTGAAAGTGGCACTTATAAAAGTGCAGTTAAAAAAAAAAAAAGAGATTTGCTTCTTTTGGACAAACTTTTTTATCAGGGGGGTTTTGAGGCTTGGTACAACTTTTGGAAACTGGTGGGAAGAATCCCATTGTGAGGAATGAAACAGAAGACAAAACACAGGATATTGTAATTTTTTAATTTTTTATTTCAAATTGAAATTCAAATATCCAGTAAAGATGAATTTTGTTCACTGAATGTTTCATAGTAGCATTTGATGTAAATACTGATACAGCAACACTGTTGTGCTATCAGATGTTTCAAATGTGCCAGTGGGCCTTCATTCAGGAGAGAGCACGGGTCTGACTTAACTGTCTCTTCTTAGTTATTTTCATGTTTTCCTTGACCACCTGTGATGACTATTTTCCTTGTTTCAAGAACTATTTAATGATAGATTTATTTTGGTTGGCCAAAAAAATTATCCTTTTATATAAACTATGCGATGTGGTTGTAGAATATTTTTTTTTTCATTTGAATATGATTTCCATCTTTCTTTCTGGTTAATTTTAGAAATAAATAATTAATTCTATCACATTGTAGCATTTGTTATTAGCCCTTGAATCCTTTATGCAGCCTTTGGTTTTGAAAGAATTCGTATACTTTTCTATTATTTTAGATTTTTTTTTACTTCCACATACATATGGTAGCTATCACATTTGAAGTAAAGGTTTATAGGTTGATCACTCATTTGTGGGTTTTTAAAGATGAGATATTATAGACGGTGAAAGCAGAAGCTACATAATCCATTTTGACTTCTTTTTCTTTCAGAATTCTCATTATCCTTTTTATTTTCCCTCTTATCAAGTAATTAGCTAATTTCTTTTAGTGCTCCTGGGTCAATTTATAGTCATGGAGCTGTTCTGTGCCTGCACTGTAGATGTCTTCACTTATTTTCATGTCAAACCTAGCCACTTTAACCTTTCATTCAAGCCTACTTTTATTTTCCCTGAGCAAACAGCAAATTGTTATCAGTTGACAGTGGCATTTTCCATTGATATACTATAGCATATGACAACATTCCACAGTAAACGTGGATGGGAAATCTTGCTATTTATGTGTGATCATTACCAGTTATCTGCTTATTTTTTTTCAGAATGAAAATCAGTCAGTGATTCCCGCTGCAAAAAGCTACAACTACTCACTGACAGAAGAGGATACCTCACATATTTTCCTTGATGTTTTTTTCAGTGGCTCAGCCTTACTACCATACTGTAAACCCAGAGAGATTTTTTTAAAAAAATAATGTGACTGAAAGTTTTGCATATTTTAAGTAACAGTCTTAGCACAAAGTTATGAGCATATACTAATATTTGTTGTGTTTACTCACTACATCTGCATGATAAGGAAAAAGAGTTATGTTAGCTTTGAAACAAGGAATATGCATCGAAACATTTACCCTAAATCAGACATGGTTTCTGAGGTCCCCTCAATGTTTCCATTGAGTGTAATGGGACCATAAATGCCTATCTCAGAGAGGGAGCAGGCATTTATATGCCTAAATGTTGGCTGGAGCCTATCTAGGATGTTTAAGTCATAGATAAAGTAAGGCTATTTTTTATTTGCTATCTTGTGCTGGAGAGAAATGGTTATTTGAAAAAGGGTGACTTTAACATTGATCTATAGGAAGACAAAGTTTCATGGCTTTTATACTTTACCACAGAGCAGCAGGCAGGTGAAAAGCTGGGGCTGCCTATTGCAGTAAGTGCTGCGAATACTTTGACTCCAGTACTGACAGCAGGACCCTGCTCTGCTCTCTGCAGAGCACCACTGCTTTTTTATTTGCGTCTTCCTAATCTTTTTATTCAATACACAGGAAAAAAGAAATTTCTCTGAACAGAAAGCAAACTGGACAGTAAGCACTTTTACCATAAACGTTATTTATTCAGCTAGTAGGTTACCTGGAGAGTATTTTTTGATACATTCCTCACTTGTTTTGTTTTTCTGGCCATTATTGAGTTTAACTTGGACCAAGTTTGTACTGAAGCATGGACATATCCAATCCTAAAACATGTAACTGTCTCTTCAAGATCCTCTAGGGCAGCAAAGAGGCACAGTCCAGGTACCTGCTCTCTCTTAGCCAGCACCCTGAACAATGCAACCAGCAACTGTTGGTATGCCCGTTGTGGGGACTGGGTTGTGTTGGATGCCCTTCCCAAACCATCTGTTACCACTCACGAGAAAAGGCAAGCCAATACCTGAGGCCCTCCCCAGCTCTTTGTCTTATTTCCTTCCTTTGCTTTGACCTTTTCCATTTCTCAGAAAACCAATCTTCTAGTTGTTGGGAAACCGAGGTAAATTTTTGCTGTTTCTGAGATGATTTGAATTAGCAGAATTCTCTAATAACTTCATTTTCCTGCCAGACCAGTGTATTTCTTTTTTTTTTTGTTTGTTTGTTTGGTTTTTTTGTTTGTTTTTAACCTGTGAAAAAGACAATGCAGGCTGAACTACTGCGTTTACAGCAAGGTGACCTCTTTGCTTGGCATCAACTTGAAATCAATAGTTTTGTAACCAGCTGATTCTCAAGATCTGCTTCTCTTTTCCATATGCTGAAGAGTAGTCTCTCTTGTCCCATCCCCCTCCATGGGGAAAAGTTGTTTGTTCTGAGTTTGATGTGGATTAAAATAAAAACTTAACTGAAGTTCTGAAGTCATTATTCAGGCTGTTCCAAATATTAAATGTATCGTAAAACAGTTTCCAGATACATTTTTATGAACCATATCTTAAGCCAAAGCTGATGGGCTGGAAGAAAGTGAAAAAAATACTAAGAAAGAGAGGCAGAAAACTTGCTTGTACTTGGAGACTAAGTTATTAATTTACTTGTAATAAAACTCGAGATGAGCTCTTTCGGATGTTCCAGTGCTTTGTAAAATCATTATATTGTATTGTCTACTATAATTTTTATTGCTTGGATGCAGCTTACTCCAATTTCTAATATGTACCCTGCTAAACCTCTTCATCATGTCTATCCTGGTCCAGGCAATATATCCTACCCAGAGCAATATAGTAAGGTCTGAAAGCCCGTAAGCTTCTCATATATCCCTTAAGTCTGCAATATCCAAAAGTTAGTAATTTTCCTTGCTGTGCATATACTGAAAATCTTATTTTTCTCCCTGTTCAAACATAAAATTCTGTGCTGCATGCAAGGCCTTTTTTGTAAAATGATGAAGAAAATTGGCTGGATTTTCTACTGATTTAAACTCGGTGCAGCTCATTTGAATCTGATAGGATGATACTGATTTATCCTAGTTGAGGGTATGGCCTTATATAATTTAATATTCTGGAAAATACATTTGAGAAAAGTAATGATGAAGTAAATGATAAATGACATTTATTTTAAAACACTGTTCAATGTACGCACCAATATTTTAATAACAGGCATATTATTTTATGTACTTTATTTTTATATGTTTTAATAATCCATAATCCCTAACCATTAAAAACTCTAGTTAACTAGTGTCTTTAAAGCATTTTTGAGATCCTTGTTTCACCAGTGCTGCATAGTTATGTAAAATTTTTTTCTGTCTGATTTCCTTGAATCCTTCTTTCCTTTCATCAGTTTGGAAAATTCCCTTTCATTATCTGCCATAGGAACCATGCAGGTAATGTTAAGACTCCGTGAACAAGTGCAATGCGGAAGTGGGAGAGCAGATTGGTATGCACACAAAGAAGCACCCAGGCTCTAAATATGCAATGAAATTGGTGACAATTTTTGGACAATCTTTTAAATAAATTTTCAAAAATTTTATTTTTCTTGACCACTGCTTATCTTTTTTCTACACTTATGTTTTGAAGGAAATTGCATCTTTGTGGACAAACATTTGAAAACATGTATTTTTGTCTTGTCAATGCCATGTCTTTCCCCAGAGTAGCTAAACTTAGAGTGAAGACACTTCTAGATTTTAAAAGAAAGATAATGCTTATGTTTTCATGTTTTAACTTTTTTATTAATGTTACACTTACCTTGCTGTGTTACATTTGAGAGTGAGATTTGTGAGGCAAGGCATACGTAGAGGAAGGATATAAAATCTGGAATTATGTGTAAGAATTTTTGACAGTGACAGCAAGTTAGGCTAGAATGAAAATCGAGTGGAGTAGAGATAAGACATGCATCCAGTGAATATTTTAACTATATCACAGTTTTTCTGTGAAAATGATTTTTCAGTGAGCTTGTAGATATTGAGAGTGTGAATGGAAATTCATGCACTCAGAATGCTTAGAAATTCAGCCTAGTTTAGTGAGTTTATTTAAAAAAATATATCTTTTTTTTTTTTTTTTTAATAAGGAGATTTAATCTTGGAATAAGAGACTCTAGAGACTGATAAAAATCTGTCAATAACATCTCGGGAAGAGCCGATTCAGGATTAGAGGATGTGTGTGTATTAACTTGCTTCTTGCAGTCCTTTCCAGCCATGTTTTTGTTGGTGTATTCCTTGGAATAATGTAGATTGTGGTAACAAGCTCGAATTTCTGTCCTGAATTAGGAGATGGCAGGACTGAGAATAAAGGATGCCTTAAGTTCTGGTTTTATAGTTCTTACAATCCCGTAATTTAAAGACTACTTATGGATTACCAAAGGTATTAGCATTTTATATTTTACTGTTTGGTAGAATGATAATAACACTGGAATTAGTGTTTGTGAAAACTTTCCAAGTTCTTAATAAATTCAGTTGGAGCATTATAAACATGAAAAATAGGAAGTACACAGACCCTGAGGGCAAGGTGGAAGATCTTGAGAGAGGAAGATTTTCCATCTGCGGAGGAGGTCTGAGTTAGAGACCACTTGATCAAACTAGACATCCATAAGTCCATGGGCCTGATAGGATGCACCTGTGAGTGCTGAGAGAACTGGCAGATGTTATTGCTGGGCAGCTCTCCATCATCTTTGAAAGGTCATGGAGAACAGGAGAGGTGCCTGAGGACTGGAGAAAGTCAAATATCACTCCCCAAAAGGGTAAGAAGGAAGACCCAGGGAACTACAGGTGGATTAGTCTCACCTCTGTATCTGGGAAGGTAATGGAGCTACTTGTTTTAAATGTCATCTCTAAACATCTTAAAGAACAGGAGATCATTGGAAGTGGTCAATACGGAGTTACCAAAGGTAAATCATGCTTGACCTTCTATGGTGTTATAACTGAGTGGCTGGATGAGGGGAGAGCAGCAGATATCATCTACCTTGACTTCAGCAAGGCTTTTGACACTGTCTCCCATAGCATCCTCATTAGGAAGCTGAGGACGTATGGGAGCGAGGTGGAATGAGAACTGGCTGTGTGACAGGACTCATAGTGTTGTAATTAATGGAGCAGGGTCAAGTTGGAGGCCTGCAACCAGTGGTGTCCCCCAGGGGTCAATACTTGGTCCAGTTTTGTTCAACATATTCATCAACGACTTGGATGAGAGGACTGAGTGTACCCTCAGCGAGTTCACTGATGATACCAAACTAGGAGGGCTGGCTGACAAT
>VXBW01007926.1:452514-512879 GCA_013400375.1 Thinocorus orbignyianus | reverse complement strand
GAGAACTGGGACTCTTTAGCCTGGAGAAGAGAATGCTGAGGGGAGACTATTAATGTTAAATATCTGAAGGGTGGGTTGAAGGAGGATTGAGCTGGAATCTTTTCAGTGGTTCCCAGTAAGAGGATGAGAGACAATGGGCACAAGCTGGAACATAGGAAGTTCCATTCAAATATGAGGCAAAACTTCTTTCCGGTGAGGGTGACAGAGCCCTGGAACAGGCTGCCCAGGGAGGTTGTGGAGTCCCTTTCTCTGCAGAGTTTCAAGACCCACCTAGATGCAGTCCTGAGTAGAGTGCTCTAGGCAATCCTGCTTTAGCAGGGGAGTTGGACTAGACGAGCTCTGGAAGTCCCTTCCAACTCTGACAATTCCATGATTCTGTGATCAATACAGAATTTGGATGCTCTGAACATCACATCCATAAAAAGGTGTTTTCTTCTGTGATCTATTTTGTTGAAGACCTGTTTTATCCTAACTGGGAAGAGATTTAGTTTTATTTCTCCACTAAGCGGAACTTTGGGGTTATTTTTTTTGCTTTGTGGTTTGGTTTTTTTTTTTCTTTTTTTTTTTTTCCCCCTTGACACTTACTACTGTAATTCTAAACAATTCTAATTGTTTTGAAAATCAGCAAATCCCATTTCATTGATTTTTCAAATAGTAACCTTATATAAGATTCACCTCTAATAATTATTGGAAAAAAGTTCTAAAAATTTCTGCTTCTAGAAAGTCATATGTTTGGTTGGTGTGGGGATTTTGTTGGTTTGTTTGTTTGTTTGGTTGTTTTTTTCTTAAGTTTTTGTTGCATAATCTTGGTAGTGGTTTATTTTACTTGGTTTATGACAATATACTGGTTGATAAAATTTGGTCTGTTTCTCATTAGTAGATGGAAAATTATCTGTAAAGGTAAAAAATCACTCATGTCTGTGGCTTCTGCTGGGTTCATAAACCGTGTATTTCCAATTGGTAAATGCCAAGTGATTTCTCTGAGTCATTGCATGAATTTTTCAGAATTGACTTAGTCTGCAGGTAAAAAGAAGACTATCCTTTTGCCTTTCATGTCAACATTTGAGCAACTTAAAACCACAGATTTGATAGCTCACTGTTTTTTATTATTTTTCTCCCCTACAACTACCTCTTTGAAAACACAAGGGTCATTTAATGTCTGTACTTTACTAATAATGGGTTTTGTGAAGACTGAAAATTGTCAAGGTAAAGAGTATGACCTCCTGTGTTCTCTCTTTAGTTCTGTGTTGCAGCACTGTGCTTCATTTACCTTACTGCACTTCACTGCAAAAGCTAATTACAGATAAAATTAAACTCTATAGAGTGTGTCCTGCTGCCTTTTAGCAGCTAGACATGAAGAAGAGTCTGATTCCTGTGTATTCACCTCTTGTTTAGAAGATTCATGTTTATCTAATGTGAAGTCAATATTATTGTCCTGAGAAGAGTTAGAGTATTGCTAACAATCCATCAGGGAGTGCTTCTTTATAGCACTGACGCTATGCTCTAGTGGCTCAGAAACCATTTAACAGTGCTAAGATTCTGATCTACCTTGGTGCATTAACATTCAAACCATCATTTATCTCTTCTTAAATGCTTAACAATAAAATAGTTCATTGTGTTTAACAGTCAGATATTTTATAAGTGAAGTGAAGGGAAAGAATAAGTACAATGGAAGTGATGGAAAAATACAGAGGAATGTGACCAAACTCTCTAGGTCTCTGTCTATGCAACACACATATGTATAGCATTTATTCAGATATATCCATATAGAGCATAGGAATCAGGAGGTCAAGGTGGGTTCATATCACCTAACTTTAAGGCTATAAATTTATCTATGGCTTAACTGCTGCCTTTATAGAGGATGGAGAGAATTAGACCTCCAGAATGTGACTTATTTTAGGATGAGATGAAAGCTGCTTTAAATTGCTCTTTTTTATCCATTGGCCATAAGAAGAACTTAGGCTTAGTAGCTATGATTCCAGAATTTAACTTCCAGGTATCTGAGATAGGCCATTTAAATCAAAATCTGGATGTCTATTGCTTGATCTGACTTTGTAAGCATGGAAAAGTCACTTAATTTTCTCTATGTAATGTATAGTCTGGTGAATAACCATTATATTTATATTATTCTGTCATTGATGTTGATATTCTTCCCCCTAAACCATTTATGAAATGTTATATGTGACAGCGGGCCATTGTGTACTGGAAGAAAACGAGTATTATATTACTGTTAATATGTCTATATGCAGAAGACCTGTAGAACTGTTTTTTGTGGGTTTTTGCACCTGGTAGAGTAAGGCGGGGCTAAAAATACAAAGGCTGTTTGAAAGAATTGGTCTATACTGCAGTGTTTGGCAGAGTACAAGAGAGAAGCACATTAGGTCCAGAGAGAGGTATGTCTCACAACTCAGCATGGTGCCCTTATGGCCGGATGGAACAGTCATGCCCTGACTTGCCATTCGCAGAACTTCAGTGTCCTGCTTTGGTCATCAGTCCTTTGAAGGATTTGAAATACAGAGATATTTCCCTAGTGGTCATCAGTACAATTCTTTATACAAGTTTAGTTTTTCCACATCTGTAGATGCTGTGCACTTGTGAAGGGAGTCTGTATTAAAATTTACTGCAAGTAACAAATACAGGTATTTTAAAATTAACTCAACACTTAATTCTAATTAGTTCTGCCTTTATGATACCATTTTATTAATATATTTTTTTCACAATTTACAATAAAACTATCTCTGTCCTTTCTCCAAATTAGTGAGAAGAATTCAAATGTTGTTTGGGAGTTTTCTGTTTGTTTGTTTGTTTTTTAACTACAGCTGTTTATTTTTATATATTTTCCTTGCTGTCTCAGTTCCAATATGAAAAACAGAAGCAATAAGGAAATAAAGCTTTGACTTTGATCTCGTTTCACCCATCGTACTTCCTTCAAGATCATTAGAATTACTCCTGCTTTACTGGAACTGGCTTGTGTGAGATTAGAGTCAGGCTTCACTGCTTTGTTTCAGACTGTCATATTTTAAAGAGATTTTAACTTTAACTGTTTAATTTTTCTGTCTCCCCATTTGTTTGTTCATCTTTCAATTTACTGTTTAAAAGATTTGACTAGAGGGGGAATGGAAAAAAAATTAAAATGAGCACAACAAGCTGCTCATGTTCTGCTGAGGAACAAAACACAAGACTATTTTCGGTAGCCAAAGAACTGTTGCAAATAGAGAGATATTTTGTCTTTTTCCTGTTAGCAATTGTGGTTTCCCAAATGAAACCATGGCAGCAATACATTAGTTTTTCTTTTAGTAGATAATCCTGTCACATTTATTCTTTCATTTTAACAATGTCACATTCACAAGACAAGGTCATTTAACCTGTGTTTAGTAGGCAAACACATAAAGCTACAAGATAGTAAGTAATGCAAACTATTTTCAAATTGGGTTCGGGAATTAGAATGACAGAATGAATGAACTCCAGATTTGAAGAGCAAACATTTAGTGTGGCATGTTCAGCATTGGCCAGCTTGATTAGATTAAATGCCATATTTTCATGCAAGGTGTAAATATTGAACTATAGCTCTACGCTGTTGATCAAAGCTGTTTGCTTGGCTGAGATGATTAAATAAGGGTTAATAAATATAACCTCTGTTAAATCTTCTATAACCAAATTTGTCTCTCAGCTTCACCTACCATAGAATTAATAACTAAAGCTGGCGATTGTGAGCCAGAACACTTAGGCACAATATCTTTTGAGCGGAGTGTTTGATATTTGCTCAGAGTGAGAGTTATTATTGATTGACAGTCACACCAAATGAACTAGTTCTCATTTGCTTATCTGGACAG
Source organism: Thinocorus orbignyianus (assembly GCA_013400375.1). Classification (NCBI taxonomy): domain Eukaryota; kingdom Metazoa; phylum Chordata; class Aves; order Ciconiiformes; family Thinocoridae; genus Thinocorus; species Thinocorus orbignyianus. The sequence continues at coordinate 509,046 of VXBW01007926.1, read as the reverse complement.
TGAAAGGGGCAAGGACAGTATGACCATCTCATGCATAGTAAGCCAAAGTGTAGTAGGCTGATTTCAATTTGTGGGGTATCTTTTGCTACGACGTGTTGTATAAAAAGGGACAAGACATCAGTAGATAGGTTGGTGCCTTTGATCGAGTAGTAGGCTCCCACCTTTTTCAGAGCAGAAGACCCAATGAGAGTTAAGGTGTGAAAAGGAGAAGCCAACATGACTGTGTATACCCAAATGATAGTATGCATGGGACAAGGAACTCTGCCACTCAGGACTTATAGACTGGGATTTTTTTCTGTGATAGTGAAGGAAATTTCAATTGACAAATATAAATGAAAATACACTGTGTATCACATCAAATGATTGATTTACCTCTTACAGCTTCTGAGGCTATCTGAGCTTAACTGGAAAAGTTGACTACATCTTACTAATGAAGATATGTTTGGAGGACTTTCTCATTCTTGAAAGGAATAGTTAAGCAATTTAGCTGGTCATTTAGCAGGCAATAAGCATCAATAGGCAGGGAGTGACAAAACTGAAAGCTCACTTCCCTGGCTAGCTTTTTGCTCTGTGCTCAGCTGTGTTCCTTGAGCCTGTATTGTGGTCAGTTTGACCAAACTGTCTCCAACCCACAAGATCAGATTTCTGGAATTTCTGTTTACCTATCAGCATACTTTAAAGAGCCCTTTCTGTCTCTATTTTAGAGTTTGGAAACGTAATCATACTCTACCAATCTTGACAGAATTTATCATAAGACAAATAATTACATTAGAGTGATGGATGGACTGTATCAAAGAAGATGATAAGTAAGTGCATACTAGTGCTGCCTGAGACGGGCAAAGATGGAGCATACTGCATGACATCTCAGCCCCAGATTATAGGATAAAATAAAGAAGATTAATTAGACAGAGTAAACCAGCATATTCAGAATTTTACAAAGTGTGTTTCAGAATTTGCATTCACTGCTTCAACTGGTATCTGGCATTAACATTAAATTTTCTAAAAAATCATGTTCAAGGACGAAAAATGATCCTCGAGGAGGAGACAAATAAACAACTGAAATAAAACAAACCAAGAGGGTAGCAAAGAATCTTCAAAGACCTTCTAGCAGTATTGGATTGCTTTACTAGAGCAATTTCAATATGTAATTTTTCTTTCATTTTCATGCAAAATATTTTTGTGGAATAATTCTGCATGTTTGAAAAGTATTCTAAATCTTAAAAAATAGAGAATAAAAAAATCCTGCCTGACAAGCAAGGAACACTTAACTAAAAATCAGAAGAATGTAGTTCAGGTCATGTTGGAAACAAGCAATGTTTGACCCTCCTGTAGAAAACATGGCGAAGTGTGATGGTACAGACTGTCAACATCTCATAAACAAACGAATTAGCTCTGCAATGTTATCTCACAATAGATAATGTATGAAAATAGTCTTACACACAGGGGTTGTTCTAACATTTTTAGCTGGTAAGAACCCTTCCAACAGCACCTGCTGTACAGACTCAGTGCAGTTCTTGTTCGAGCACACACCTGTTGCTCCAATTTGCACATGCTTCCTTGGTGTGTTTTGGTACCAGGGCTGGTCCCAGCATATGTGCTATCATGCTTAGTGCTGGAGGGAATAGTGCTTAGGAAGCTGTTACTCAGGGTGAGAACATTTTCTTGAACATGGGAGCTGCGCCTAGTTACCTAATTTGTGTAGAAAACACAATTTTGGTTTTGTGAATGTGGATTGATTTCTATTTAATCAACTAAAGGTAAGAGAAACTTTTAGTCGTGTCATGAGAACGAGGTACTGCTAACCCAATCTCTATGAAAGGATCAAAAATTGATCCCGAACTCTAAAGGATTCCTGAAACCCAACCCTGGATAAGGGTATGAGGAAAAAATCAGTGGAAAAGATGGCCTCCCATCCATTGCGAACTTTTTAAGTCTTTAAGAAATGATCTGAGTTTGAGAAACGACAGAATATTAGATCCCTGCTTAAAGAATCTCCTAGGACAGGAAAAAATCCAGAATATTAGAATCTTCCCTCAAATGTTATATATTAGGTATGGTTTTAGGACAATTATAACCAGTAATTGTTGTAGTCTCAGAGAGAAACATAAAGTATTATATGGAAAAGCAGTGTAATTATAAGTGAGTTCTGTTAGTATAGCAAGTTGCTTCTTACAACCTGCTTCTGTCTTTGGTAATGTTGAAGGCAGGGTTAGGGATATGTTACTTTCCTCTCCCAGGTTAAGTTTAGGTTATAAACCTTACACATAACAAGTGGAAAATATTTATTAGGTTTTAGATAAGAGAATATACTCCATGTCTTGCTTCTCTTTTCTGTGTGAAATCCTGTTTGGAATGCTGTCTGTGCACGTGCCGTTTGATTCTGCAATGACAAGACTGGAAAGAAGAGAGGGAGAGATGAGAAACAAAGGTTTAATGGCTCTGAGGGAACTCAACAGCTTGTTAAAGCAACGATGTGTAGCATGGGCAAGTAAAGCCAGCCAGGCACAGCACAAAGCATGCATCGTAAAGCCAGAATTTGGCATCTAGGACATGGCATTATTCCCAGAAAGACAAGCAGTTACAACGCAAAAGGCCTGCAACAAAAGATTTGTGTCCTGCAGCCAGGACAGCCTGCTTAGTTTTTGATAAATGAACCGACATACGTTGGCCTGAACTTGCATATGGAAGAGTGATACTGCAGGAGTAGCTGGGGCTATGATCCTGAAGCTGCAGGACTGAAAGGTGACTTGTCCCAGTAAGGGACAAATGGAAAGGCCAGGGAACCAAGCTGAGGATGCATTCAGAACAGCCCTCACAACAACCGCGCTGTGCAAATGCTGCTGTGGTGACAGCAACATTGCTTGAGAGACAAACTACCACCCCTGTACCGGCAAACAAGGTACAGGTGAAGTACTAACAGTGCTTTTGATCCACCCTAAACTAAATCAATGAATGAGACAAAAAGATCAGGATTGGAGAATCAAGATTTTTGTTAATTAAAACAAAAGGAAAAGACTGGCCAAAAAAATACCCAGCGTACCTAGAGATTTTTAAGTTTTAGGAAGTTTTTGTAAGACTTTTTTATCCTAAAAGAACAAGATGCAGAATGGCACATGGTTTCTATACGCATAAGAAGGAAATATCAAAGAAATAGAAAGAGGAGATATCTTTTCTTAGAATTCCTTTAAAAAAAGAGCACGAAGATTATATTTACAAAAGAGCTGTTTTCAGTCCACAGAAATTCAAAAGGACAGGAGGGAGGTCTTAGCAGTAAGCCTGTGTTATTTTAATGAAATGCAAATGACTATTTTAACATATGCACCTAATAATTCAGAGGGTGTTGTCTTTGATGAGACCTTCAGGGCAATTTCACAAGAAAGGTGGAATATTTCTGGCATGGAAGAGGACTGCATCTGCACTTCATTCACTGAAAAATACAGAGATGAAAAAATATCCTGCAATCAAAGAAAGGAAGATAAAAGATTTAGATAATGGAACTAAAGCTTGTGGGTTGCCAGAGAGACTAGATTCTTTATGAAAAGGATTGCAGTTAATTCCTCCAGGTGCAGTTCATATTCCTGGCAAGACAGACAAATATAATGGGTACATAAGTGAAAATGAAAATGCAACTGGACGCGATACAGGGACGTACATGGTGACACACAAACACACGTGAGCACTTGTGATAAATAGTGTACAAATGGGTATTGTCATAATGTGATATTTGTAGCAGGACTTTGCTGAATTCTGAGCACGGTTCAAATTTATCATAGAGGATTAACGTTATCAGTCTGAGTGCTTTTTGTACAGTAGGCTATGTTTTTTATTCACTGTCTGAATTCAAAACTAATATTAGGACTTTGTTCATGCAGAAATTTTACCCCAGATAATAGGATCTGTAAAAATACAGCTTTTCTGAAGCCATGAGAGGTCTTACCATGACATTCCCTTTCCAAGAGGGATGCTTGATCATGCAGATAAAGTTCACCAAGATTAAATCTGCTGTGGATCCCAATATTTGGCACTGGTGACACTGTCAGAGGAGGCAGACTAACTCTGCAAAACCTTTTACAGGCTGCAGCTTCTGATCTGATCCCCAGTTTTAGGCACCCTGGAGGTTGCCACTGCCCTGTTTTCTTTGGATTTTTACCTGTTACAAAGGAGAGTCTCTCGGCACTTTAGTTCATGTAACTTTAAAAGTAGGAAATAAAACCAGTTTTATTGAAGCAAAGCAAAGGGTTGAGGATTTTTTCATGCCTGGATACAAATTTTAAGCCTATTCCTGACAAGGAGACCTTGTTGGACTGTCGTTAATGCAGGGTACCTCTTAAGTACTGGAAACCATGGAGCCACTTCAACTGCTGGACCATCTACAGTGAAGGTGAGATATACATGAACAGGTCTCTTGCTCACAGCTGGGGTTACCAGAATTTTACCCCATCTTCCGCTCCACGCTAACACCTTTTCTCTTTATACTTTTTATTTGCAGAGCCATACATTACTGTGGCTTTGATTAGAACTGCACATTTGTGAGACTGGAGATGAAAGATTTGGAGGGATTTTGTATGGATTTTTCAATAAATAGAAAGTCTTTGATGTGCGGATACTTCCTTCTAGGTTTTCTTTTCTGACTGTGCAGTAAACTGAATAACAGTGTAACCTCACTCTTCTGCACTGCTGTTTTTCTTCATTATATCCTATATCACTGTATTCTATTATAGAATTATAATAAGTAGGAACTCTACAACATTTCTAATAGACTCAGCCACTTGTTACCTACTTTCTGCATAAGGCAGGGGTGGTATATAAAAAATCAGGTGACAAATGTGACATTTAGAATGATTTTTCCAAATCACAGGCCAGCTGAAGAGATAAGCAAATCTCTCACTTCTCACTGGAAAAAAAAAGACACCAATAACAGGTATAACAGATAGTGTCAGATTTTGTTATTAAATTAGAAGCAGCACAATTTGAATCAATTCAAGATTCTTGCTTCCTTTTTGCTATATATGACATTTAGCTTCACAAGAAAGAAAATAAAATTATTAAAAAAATCAATGTAGCATATTTAATGACTAAAAATCTGCTTAGTGATGATTTTTGAGGCATATTTTTAAAAATAATATAGTAATATAAATTTAAAAGGGGAATTGTTATTAAGGAATGTACTCTCAGAGATGTGTTTTTCATCTTATTCAAACTTCATCAATTTAGGATAAAATATGAAAATAATTTGCATAAACAAGTATATAACAAATATATAACAAAGTGTAATCAAATGAGAACAAAGCATACCGATGTTTATAATGTAGGGAAAGTTGGTATTGGGGATAGTAACCTTGAAAGGAATGAAAAATCATTCAACCTTACTAATTGCACTTCTCTCCTGAGGTTTCTTTCAGCTTTGTATGTCTTTCATTCTACAGGAATGCATGATTATATAGAAAGAGCTCCCAGTTATAGCTCCAAGAACTAATATGTTCTTCAAAGAATTTAATGTGAAAATACCTTATTACCAGATGAAGTAGTATTAAATATTATAATAGCATTCCAATATAAACAATACAAAAAATATATTGATAGCTTTGAAAGGTTTTGAAGAAGCATGCAAATTATCACAGTATTGTAAAACATACTTTTACCAAAAGATTCACTGGTCAATAAGGATATTTTAGAACTATCACTTGAGTATTTTGAGCAAGCCCAAGCTTTGGAATTCATTCTTAAAAAGTCTTTACATTTCTTGTAGTATAGTGGTTATCTACTAGGTTTTGATGAGCTAATTATTCAGTATTTCTTTTACAATAGATCCCAAACATTTAGAACTTCTATATATACGTACATTTACACACACACATATATATACACACTTCATTACAAGAGCTGTGAAGTCAGATAGCCTGAGTTCTTTCTCATTCTAAAGGGTGAAGCTGTCTCTGTCGAAACCTCCACTAACTGAGTTTAAAACTATTTCCCCTCACCCTATCACTACACTCCCTGATAAAGAGTCCCTCTCCAGCTCTCTTGTAGGCCCCCCTTAGGTACTGAAAGACTGCAATAAGGTCTCCCTGGAACCTTCTTTTCTCCAGGCTGAACAACCCCAACTCTCTCAGCCTGTCCTCATAAGAGAGGTGCTCTGATCATTTTTATGACCCTCCTTTGGACCTGCTCCAATGGGTCCACGCCTTTCTCATGCTGAGGCCTCCATATATTGAATCACTTAGATTTGAAGAAATACACCTCAAAAACGAAGAAAAAGAATGGGGCATTGCTGCTATTATTGGGAGCATGACTTTGTATATGGTCTATGATGTTGACTGCCATGCAGACTGACTGTTAAAATAAACGTTTTCAGAGGCATACATATTTGAATGAAAATGGCATGTAGAAGGCTCATGGGGTGTACAGAACAAAACACCTTAGTAAGGGTTAAGAGGCTGAAAACAGATGCAAATACTCTCCTTTTCAAGGAGAATTTGCTGCATAATTCTGTTGCCCAGCTTTCTACCTGAGCACTTTCCACCTGAGTATTACATATAAAAAATAGCAACTGTGGAAACTGGCTAATAACCTGAGTGTCAGATCCTTCATGCATCTTGGTCTGGAGATGTTGTGTGAGGATAGCACAGACTAACATGCCCTCCCTAGGGAAGGGCAGGCGTTTTATTCTATCATCCTGGTCTTATGACATTATGCAAAGGAAGAGCAATCCTAGCGTGTTAATGGAGCTGTTCTCAGCCAGCACTAACTCCTGTTCAGTTCGGTTGCATCCCTCCCATTTCTTATTTCTAGGACAGGGATGAATTACTTAGAAGTTACAAATCTGTACACTTAAGGAAAGAGGAGGAAAAATGGAATAGGAAAGGAAAGAACCCTCTTATTATCTCTGTGGTATAATTTTGTATATTAATGCACTCTCTACCTCTCTCCTAACTTCTTTAAAACACATGGTAAAGACCATTACCAAGTATGAAATACCAGTTAAATAGTATATTTGGTGCACCATTCTAGCACAATGTTGTGCAGTAACATGTATTTTCTAAAGTACAGCATTGTGAATTGCATGCTGCAACGTATTAAAAATAGATTTAATTTGTTATTTTTCCAAGATACCCTTCTAGAAGAAATAAAAACTTAGAAGCATTACCTGTAATTGCTATTTAAGAATTTTATATTGACACCATACTTCTAGCTGAGACAATTAGTTATGTGGAGTAAAACTTCAGTAGATGTAGACATAATTCCATGGGCTTCAGTGGAGCTGAAACAGTGATAACTAGCTGAAGATCTGTCTCATAAATCTGTAAAATTTCAAATAATTATTTTTATGAACTCTGTAGTGAAGCTTATCCACATGTTGACTTTTTTTCCCCTTCTTTTTACAGTGAAGTTCTGCTTCTGCTGCTAATTTCTCATATATCTTTTGCATAATACATTCCTGCGAGTCTCCTTGGATGATTAAGTGTTTGCCAAAAGGTAAGCCAGTGAAGACAGTTTTTAAGGCTGAATAGGTGCTGTTCTGTATAATAAACACACTCATAAAAGTATTTTAGTCATTGAAACTGTGTGGAGACTCAGAAAATCAAAGGTGTATGTTAACTCAGTAATACTGCAGTTTTTTCTCAAGTTTCAGGACAAACCCTTCTCTTATTCACTCTAGTCCAATGCAGCTGTCTGTGTCATTATGACTGACAGGATTAGGAAAGCATTAACAGGATGATGTGGAGAAAGGGAATGACAGAACGAGTCTGCTGTTTTTCACAGGCCTTGAAGGGATCGGTAGAAATTGTAGCAAATACACCACAAAAACGAAGAAAAAGAATGGGGCATTGCTGCTATTATTGGGAGCATGACTTTGTATATGGTCTATGATGTTGACTGCCATGCAGACTGACTATTAAAATAAATGTTTTCAGAGGTATACATATTTGAATGAAAATGGCATGTAGAAGGCTCATGGGGTGTACAGAACAAAACACCTTAGTAAGGGTTAAGAGGCTGAAAACAGATGCAAATACAGTGGTGCCATTGCTTATAGAAAGATTGCACGTAACACCATAGAAAGGAGGAGATACTGGAAAGTGTGTGTATATCTCACTTTAACTGTATGAATTTTAACTATGAGCATTTGTACCATTGGACTTAGAAAAAAAGAATAGTTATACTAAAACTAGAAAGATTAGACTAATAATAAATTCTTGGCTTTGCTCATAGCAAGATTTTGAGTGCAATGACTTCTTGGGGATTCAAGCAACCTATCCTCTAATTTAGATGTAAGACTAAAAAAAAATACTGAATTAGTACAATGGTTCCAGATTTGTAAAGGAGAGAGCCCAATCAACAATTCACAAATATTGCATGCATTACATAGAATTATTTCCTTGTACACATTTTAGAGAGGAAGCTTAGAGTTTTACATTATTTCTTCACTTGCCTCAGGCCAAAATTTCTTTAAATATTTATGATTCTAGCAACTACAAATATCTCACCAAACACTGTAGTTACCCTACACCAAGTCAATGTATATATAATTATTGATGTCAAGTCCCAAGAGATGTTGTTAAACATATGGTTAGTTCTTTGAACTACTCTGCAGCTTTCTTCTACCTGAGAGGCTTGTTTTGTGTCACTGATCTGTTGTCTTCCAGTACTCTCTTCAGTCAGCATTCTTTTCCTTTTCATGTCTATTTTCCCTTTTGAAACCTTGAGCCATTAATTGTTGTTCTCTCAGTAAAGATGTTTGTCTGTGTCTTTACTTTCCTTCTTGTGAGGTTCTAGCTCACATGCTTTCTCACACCTCAACAACAACATTCTTAGCTTTCTTCAGTCTGCTGTACTTCCCTGGACTGTGGAGCACAGAGTTAGTGGGCACCATCCTTCAATGTGTGCATGCCAAATGTCAAGATGTGGGCTCAAATACACCTTTTACTTGGCTGGACTCAAAACTATGTCTTCTTGTCTCTTCTGTGAGACATACATATTGATGAAGCATCATGTGTAGAAATAATTCCTCCCTCTTTGGATTTTGAGGCATAATTGTGCGAAAAGATCCACAGTTGTGAAACCTGTCTGAAGGTTGCACCTTTCTTCAAAGCTGAGCATGTTATTACCTGAAGGGTGTGACCTTCTTTTGAACATTTCCTCCTGCTGAGTTCAGGCCCTCCATTGCTCCACTCACTGACCGCTGAGAGTCACACCTGGAGCCTAAGCAGGCACAAGCATGTTGTAGGCAGAACTCTGATGTCCAGTCTGCCTTGGGATCCCAGTAGGCAGCAACATCCAGCAGCACTGAGCACAGCAACCCATGATTCTTCCCCTGAGAGCCTAACCCTCAACACAGTATGCAATTAACTAAATGGGCATCTTAGTAATTTGAGTATGGAACAGCCTGGATTTTGGCATGCAATATAGAAAATGCATGTATGTGTGTTTTGAGACATATTTTACAGCATGTGTGCCTGTACACCTTAACGATTTGATCCAGTGGTAGCTGTGCTACATCACAGTGATAATGGAGAAATATCTCAGGAAATAGCAGGATGTTTCCCATTCAAACCAAATTACAATTATAAGCCTGCCATGATCTTTGTGGAGCTTGGGCTGCTTTATTAAGTACCCACTTAAACTTCCACCAGGCTAATAATGTATTTGCTCAGCTTGAGATTCTCCACAATAAGGAAAAAATGCATTACAAAAATCTTTGTTTTAATTTGCTCTAACAATTTTCAGAAACTGCTGGAATCTCACAGGTATGATCCAGAATAAATTGCTGGGGCTGCTACTGCTAACAATATACTACAAACACTCTTAAATATAGATTTAATTTAGGGTCTCAGTTGGCTGCTAAGCAATTTTAATGCTTTGGGTTAAAACAAAGGACTAAATTCCATACTGTTACTGAGAAGAGATGTGTGATCAGCCTCTTTTGTGTTCTCTTCAGGACTAATCTATGGCAAATAATAAAACACTGTCACTGGACAGAGAGAGATGGGAAAGGATGCAATAATCCGATGTGTTAGACCCCGATGAAAATGAAATGAAATGAAATGAAGGCAATGAAAACAAGTTCTTCCTCCAGAGCTGCTAGATGTGGACTGTATTTTTTGGAAGAAAATATTTTTGTCTTTGTTGTCAAATAATATTGTCTGGGTAGGATTTTTAGTGAAAATTGGAATATAGTGTAAAAGCTCTGAAGCTTTCAAGGAAAATTAAATAATTACTAGGGTTGGGGAAAATGCCTCAGTCTTTAGGTTGCAATTATTTTACATCTTGGAATACAGGAAAAGTATAGGATAACTTCTTTACAAATAATATGACGGTTAAAATAGAAATTTAAAAATATGTAATTTTTTAAAATTTTTATTTGATTCAGATTTCTTTTGGATTTTTGATTCACAATGCTTTTTAATTTTTGAATCTTTTATCTGGGTTTGGGATTCTAAATGGTTTTAGAATGCTCTAGCTCTTCTAGATGATGATATTAGTGTCTGTTATCTATTTTGTACAAGTTTAAAGGATGGTCAGCTGATTTCTGTTCTATGGTAAGTCTTTCTTCTGTTAGGACTTCATTTTAGAGAAGGACTTGTTACACTCAGATATATAAGATGGATTAAGTCAAAAGTTCCTTGACAAGGCACCTGGAGGAGAAAAAGTAAGTGGGAACCAGGGCAGGAAGATAATGAAATTCAGTAAGACAGAGAACAAAGTCATGTACTTAGGGACTAATAGGAATTACGGCTGTAAGATGGTAGTTTATCTTTTGGAAACAATATAGAAAGAGGAAGTGAGTTGATCAGTGGATCATTGTATAATGATGCAGATGTATTAAAGTCATCATTCAAGGCACCAGTGGGACCTCACATGGATGCTGGGAACAACTGTCACAGGTCGCACTCAGGAAGGATGTGTTCTAACCTGAACAGGCTAAGGAAGAACTACAATGATGATGAGAATAGAGATGACGCTGAAAAAGCTTTTTGAATTTAGCAGAATGAAAAGTATACTAGGGTTAAACATGGTTATTAGTTGGTTTATCAAAGAAACAAACACAGTATAACAAAAAGAGCTCTTTCAGTTAAAAGACATAAGAAAACATAAGCCTGAACTGTGTATGAATAAATTTTATCTGGACTTCCGAAACTGTTCTCACCATGAGGGAACTAAAGGCCTGAAGTAGTGTCTTACTCTGTAACGTTCTGAAATAAAGCTGAATATAAGCAGTAGAATTTTGTTGCTTATTCAGCAGGAAAATAAACTTTGATCTAGTATTTGGTGTGCCAAAACTACTGTAATAGTTTTTGTGAAGAAGAACAATTACACCATAAACTCTAAATTTCTGAGTATCATGAATCAGTTATTAAACCATCATGGCATGTCCTTGATTCCAGATGTGTCAGATCCTTTCAAGATTTCTTCAAGAAGTTAATAGCACTTCATCTTTAATGAAAAATAAGTTTCCACTGTAATGTCCTGATTAGTTCTTCCATAGTAGAAATTTTGTCCCTCTCCAGACTTAATCCCATTTCCTTATATAAAAGCAGGATTTTTTTCAGTCTCTGAGAGGTTTACAGGGGACTGCTCTGCCAGACACCTGCTTAAACTTGTCTCCTGATCCTGTATTAAGGCTTTGCTTTGGTCTATCATTTTATTGCAGTGACAACACATATACATATTCTCTACTTGCAGTGACAACATATATATGTATGTGTGTGTGTGTTTGTGTGTATTCTCTCACAGGCAGTCATGCTGTGTCTTCATAAAGGCCTTCATCTTCCCAGTTCTGGACAGCTATCAGTGAAAAGTAACATCATTTTCCATTTTTTTTGGCTATTCAGAGATCATGAGTGAAATAAGACCCTAGTTCTCTCTGTCTTCAGTGTCTGATGAAGTTTAGGAAGAGATGAGTGCCCTCTCACAGCTGACTCTGCCCAGCACCGTGTACCAACAGAGAATTTCCATGTTTTCTTCCCCACAAACTAAAAGGAGCCACCGGTCGGTAACATTCAGACTTCTTACTGTGTCTCACTTATCAGGGGAAAGAGAAAATGGGTATGAAGAGTGGCATAGCACATTTTTGCCAATAAGGTTACTAAATATAAAATGGTGAAATGCACACTGGTGTTCTCATGTTGGGTTTTGGCAGAATTCAAAACCCTTAATGATACTTTTTTCATAAAAGATCTATCTTGACACATTTGTTGAGGTGAATTTTAAAGAAAGTTTGTTTCTGAATCTCAGCATTCAGAAAAAAAAAGAGGCAGTTAGGGCATTCTAGAGACTAAAGCACTAGTTGGCACATATATGTTCTGCTTAATATATTTGAAATGTCACAATTACTAAAGCCAAATGCATGATTTTTGGGTCAAATACTCTATGCAACTTGCTTTCTGCTGTGCTAAGCAAGTACCTGTTCCACTGGTTCCACTGGTCCACAAAGCAGCATGAAGGAGACAAATGAGGATAGAAGTATGTAAGCATGTTTTAAAATGCAGCCTGTCTAAGGGAAGAGTGTCTCTTCTGTTTACCATCAGTGACACAAATAATGCAAGATCGAAGAAGGTCTGAAGGCTGTCTTCAGTACTCAGCTATTCCACAGCAGCTGATAACTCTCAGTGAGAAACAAATGAATACAATCTCATGCACATATATTCGGCAATTAATATAACAAGATTAGATTGCAAGCAGTAGCTACTGATTCCTCTTGCTTCCTGTATTTCATGACAGCAGTATCCAGAAGTGAGTAACATACACCTCCCTGACACTGTGGCAAGATAATATCAAGCTGATTACTCATTTGGGTTGGCCATATAAAGTGTTGTTAAATACTACTTAAAAGGTAACATTTCCTACTGACACTCCAGTGGTTTGAATTCTTAACGTAATGAAGTTCTGGAAGCACAGACTGTACTAAATTTAATGGTTTTATATTTACCAGCTGTAATTGGCTTTCAGAAGAATAATTATTAACTCATTATTAACAAATAAGTTAAAAAAGGTTATACACTGGGTAAAATTGAGTGTTACTCATACTTTGATACTTCATAATGGGAAATGCCTTGAAACACATGTAGACTAAAGCAGCCCTGTTCATTTGTTAGTTATATAGGAAAGTTGCATGGTAGGAAAGTTATATAAGTCTACTTATTCTAGTACCCCACTCAGTGCTAAAAAGAAGCAAATATTACAGGTTGAGTCTCACAACAGATAATTTTGTATTAACTTGCTTCTTGGAAAATGTTTTAATGAACTTTGTTTGCAATATATGGGTTCATCTTAAGAGCTCCCAATTCCCTGACATTGTGATTTCCTCCTTATTTCATCCATCCTTAGTTCCAGCACTGGGCCACCTGGCTTTTAAAGCACTGGCTTTATCCAGTCTGGTCTTGAAAACCATGAGGAATGAAGATGGTATAGCCTTGCTGGGCAGCCTGTTCCACAGTCTAACCATCCTGAAGTGGATTTTTTTTTTTTTTTCTATTTCCTATAGCTTCATTTCCGCTTAAGTCCTTTTGCAAATCCAAATGTTGAATTGTGTGAGGGCCAAAAACACTATGAGAGAATGAGGAAATTAAAGCTTCCAAACCACCATTCCTTAGATGAACAGCAGTGCATAAAATCCCAATTTGTTTAAGGTTGAAATACTCTGAAAATATTTTTGTATTTTTCAACAAAATCAAATATATTGACCTGAATCAAACAACTCAATATGAAGCATCTCAACAGTTTATGGAAATGTGTGTTTGCAGCTGAATTTGAATGCAATATTTTCTTCAATTTTGAACAGTTTTGACAAAAATGTGTACATTTCTGTAGCAGAAAGAAACACTTTTGAGCCAACATCTTCAGACTGGACATTTAGGAAAAATGTCAGAAAGATTCTTAGTGAGAAAACCTTCTGTCTCTTCAGACCTAGTTATGGGATTTGAAAATAAATAATTGGGAAATAGGAATATGGTGTGGTAGTAAGTTGGACTACTGAAGTCTAGTTTTTTAAAAAATTAGACAATTATTGCTGTCTTCAATCTGAAGGTTGAACACTTGTTTGAAATATTTCTAAGTTTCTTAACTGTTTTTCTGTGATATTATGTTGCCTTTGAAGCTGAAGCAATACAGAAACATAACACCACCTTCAGAAAAAAAAAACAAGAAAATAATCCTTCACCCTGAAATGAGCTTAATTTTAAGAAATATAATAATTTATTGATTGTTCCATTTTTGAGGAGATATAATCAATGGATGTCATTTTGCAGAACGGGTACAAGACTTTTTTTGTATACAATATATTTAGTTGCAATCCATTGAAAACCATCTCAGGAAGCCAGTATTTCAAGTACTGTGCAGCACATAATCATTATTTTAAAAAGGATTCATCATACTGCTTGGATGAAAGATTCACACTGAACAGACAGTATTTAATGAGTAAATCAATAATGTTCATTTCAGGAAAAAATTAGGTATGGAATATAGCTAGGGAAGATAATAAAACAAGATCAAATACTAAATCTCAGAACTGATGACCCATTAGGGATAATGCAATTCACTGCAGTATCAAGCTGAAGTGTATTAGGAAACTTACATCATAAAATTTGCTGTGTAAATGCAAATTCAATCTAATTTGTCATATGATTAAAAGTCAGAGAGAAAGGAATTCTACTACAGTGTAAAATAACAGTACTTCAGCAGAGCTACACTGGGTAAGAAGAATAAGCATAAAAGGTTGGTGCTCATTATTAATAAACTGCTATATAAATATATCCCGTTGGTAAGGGAGAAATATACAGGTCTGCTCTCGAACACAGTTCTGCTATTTAAAGATATGCTTGGTATGATTTAGCTTAGAAATACACTTTGTTGCAAACACCAGCTTTTCAGGTAAGTGCTTGCTTTTTTTTCTCATCTGTGCTGCCATAAATAGCTCTTAGAGAACTGTACTTTGGGAAAGTGGGAGAAGGAGGTTTTATTTCACACAGGATTCCACCTGGACATCCTAACCTGCAAAAAGCCTATCACTCCTCTGAACAGCAACAAAAAAGGTAAAGTGAGAGCAGTGAAACTTGCTGGGCCTTTTAATTAAATCCCATTAAGATCGTTGGGTAACAGGGGCAATTTCGTAGGGGCAGAAAGCTGTTTTTTCCTCCCATCCATAAAGAAGACTTGTCCTTGTAGGAAAAATATCCAAAGCACAGTTTGACTGTGAAGGTCATGACACAGAGAACTAAATGTCAGACTTTCATGTTCATTTCATGTGCCTTACATGTGATTTCTTAAATAGCTTCAAGCAAGGTCTCATTTTAATTTGTATGGGTGTACACGTATCTGCTGGTGTATATGCTCCTTTTGCACTATCATTTGAGGGTCAGCTGTGAGGTACAATTCAGAAAATCTCTGTGTAGAGAAAAAATATCTATACATGAATAAGGAGTTGTTTGAATCACTTCTGAGTGCTTGTACATTTGTACAATAGTAACCTTCAAAAATGCAGGAGTTTATGGGCATGTCTGAAGGAGAACATGATAAATGCTACCAAAATAATTCTTAAAAAAAATAATTGTATAAATCACAGTCTGTGTATAGTAGCACTACCCTGTTGCTGCTGAAGCACAAGGGTTTAGTTAGTATGTACTGGTAATGGTGTTATCTGAGCATTCAAATATTTACGGGGACCTTATTTTGGAGCATCTCCATTTTGTGAGGATCTGCATTTTGCCTACTGCTGCACTAATACATCTCAGCTAAGATCATTGACCCATTCATGATTTTTCTATTTTTATTACTAATCCTAACATGTTGTCCATAATGGTAAGATGCAAGTCTGCATACTTGAGTATTCAGGTGTTTGGCTCTTCATGTTGGGTACCCTCAGACCCTTGACAGTGACAATGTTTTTGTCTCATTGTCCTGTGATCTGGTAAAAAACAGACAATGGCTATTGTCAAAGGCCACCTTAGACTCTGGTTGTATTTTCTGAGATGTGGGTTGAGATACACTTAAAAGGCAAAGGGGAGAGGAGTACCGTCACATTATGAAATTAGGTGTAAATGGTTGTCTTCTATTTCATACAAACTGCTTGTGTTGGACCTAGGGAAGGAAGGAAATCTGATCTGGTCCTCACTTCCCATCTTATGGCTGGAAGTCAAATACTGGCTGGGGCTCTAAGTTTTCAAGGACTCAAGTAGTTGATAGCATGGCTTTCTTCTAGGGAAGGAAAAACCAGAAGTTATTCAGAGAAGTGTGAATATGTGTGGTGGGGCTGCTGGGCCAACCGAGGATGTGGAAAGAATGTACCTCAAACTATGAGCTCATTTTCGGTCAAAACAGTAACCCTTGAACATTAGACAAGAATAATGGGTTTTGCTATCTGTTGTCTCTTCTTATGAAATACAAAACCTGTGACAGGATCAAAAGAGAGGTTGCAAAATTCTCAGTGTAATTGAATGAGCTGGTGGGAAGCAAAATGTAGAAGATAAAAGCATTTACTCTTTGGTACATGTTAAAGCTGCATGCAACATTTATAAACAAACATAATATTGAATATTTCTCTCAGTCCTCAGAGATGCAGTTCATATATATTCCCCCCTCATCAACTGTTGCTCCAAGCTAATCTGGTTATTGCAGCTTTGTATAAAGTATTACATTTACTATTTTGGCAAGCCTCAAATGATCTTTCTGATATCATTTACACTTAAATATTTGTTTATTTGAAGAAGCTTGGAATAAATGGTACTCTTTTTTAGAAGGATGTGATACTATGCCAGTAATTTTGATATGGAAAAAGAAGAAAAAAAATATGGGCTTTGAGTGACAATGCAAAGTTCACACAATAAATAGCAAGTTTTCTTTATATATAACATCGCAGGCTTGTCCTGGTGATTTTTCTAGGTATTAATTATTGTAATAATTTCTCACCTGCAGAAGTCACTAGGTGATAGACAACCTGTATTTATGTTGTACTATCATGACAGGGGAGCCTGAAAGGATTAATTACAGCATATTATACAAGCAATGGCATCTTTGTCTATTGTAGAAAACTGTAATCATGTTTATGGTTGGCTTTTTCACTTTTTAATTGTGATTTTATGACTTCTGTGAGTTCTCTGCAAAATGTGAAGAAAAATCCCCTTTTTAGTAAAATAGGCTTTTAAGCCTTTTAACCCTTTATTTTGACTACTGTCAGGACTACTGTTACACCATTTATATCCATTATTCAATTTTCCCCCTTTGTTTTTGATTTTAGTGACCAGTAAGAATTTAATTGATATTTTTCAAGCTTAGTCTTGTACTTACCCTTATCAAATTACTTGATAATTCTTTTCCTTTCCTCAGAATCATGACCTTTCTATTTAGCATGGTTTCCTTCTGAAAGTAAGCTCTAAATGATCATTTTGTCTGTCTTCTCACATCGACTCTGTTCCACTTCAGTAGATGGCAAATTCCAAACCAGCTTAACAGAAGGATTGGGAAGTTCAAGATATTTTTTTTTTTTTGACAAATTTTGGGGACTAATTTGGTGTCTTTTCTTTGAAACATGGGCAAGTTCATCTTCAGTCACTGAATGGTTTATTCACCTTTTCTTCTCACATCTCTAGGTACTGCTCTGAAGACATATTTTTTTTGTAGCGTTTTGTCCTCGTTTCCAGTTTTTATTAATAAACTGGTTTCCTACAGACCTCAGGTTTGCACAATCATTCTGTGTTTCTGTGCACCCACTGCCAATACTTTCAAAGCTGTGTCATCAATTCAGATGTTAGCTGTCCTTAGAAAATGGGCTCAGCTCTGCATTTTGCCATAAATGCAGCATATCCCTTCTTACGATTGTGAAGGCTGAATAGGTCCTGGGAAGGCACTATCTGAAGGCAGCCAAGCCATGAATGTAGGTGAAAAGGAATACAGAATATGCATGATAGGAATATGGAATATGTATGATCCTCCTTCTTGGAGGATTTTATGGTGTGCAACCAAAAGAGGCCTCAGTTATAAATAAAGAGGGTTTTGCTCATAGAGTGCATTAATCCGTTCTGAAAATTTTCAGTGCACGATGTTCACATTATTTTTAAAATATTATAAAAGACCTGACTGTTGAAATCTTACTGATAACACGAAACTAAGGGCTGACCTCTCAAATTTAACTTCTTAAAGCTGCTGTAAATATGAACAAAACTCTGTGATACAGAAAACTGAAGGTTTTCATGACCTCTTAGTGAATTGTTTGGAGAAGTCTGGAAACACTTTTCTCAAACACAGGGTCCATCTTGGAATTTTCTCAGAAGCCTCTGCTGATGAGGGTGAGTCCTGATTCATCATACATGGTAAGGGACATCCTCACTTATTACACATGATAAGAACTAACAGGTCAGACTGCTAAAGAACATTTTCACTTTCTTCTTTCCGTTCTTTCTGGTGTAACTTTTCTTCACTGATTAAAAAGATTGTCAGTCCAATGAGTGGTTTGTTGGGGGTTTATTATGCCTAAACTGATATTCAGTTTTAACATCCTGTGTTCTTTTTAAGACTAAAATTTCTTTAAAAGCAAGTGGAACATGAGAACAGTACGTGTCATTCATGGAAATCAGTCTTGTATGTGGGTTAAAGTAAATGTGTACTTAAAATTTAGTTTTGCTTTGATTTATAACAAAGTGAAAGAAATGGAAATCCCATTCAAATAAATAATTAATGAAGTTATCATTTAGTTGCATTTGGTCTTAAAAGGACTTTAGTAGAAGAAATTGATAATTATGCATGATGCTAATACGAAATTCCTACTTAACTAATGAATGCCAAGAACTGTGTCTTCTCCGTTTTAGATACATCTTTTTTTGCGAGCACTTATGGGTCTATTCGTAGAAGCATGAGGTTAAGATCCACTTGAGAAGGTTTGGAAGTGGTAAGTGCCTTCAGCTTCAGCTTGAGACAATCCAAAAAAATTTGGTTTCCAAAAAATGTTGATTCTGACATGTCTTTCTCCTTGAACTACCTCAGACCAATTTATGTGAAGCAGATTTGTTCATAATCACTGGTTGTTCCTGAAATCTTTTCCACTACATCTGGTAACAGAGACAAAATTGTTATATAAGTTCAAAAACTGACTTTCCAACAAGACCTCATAATTTCCTTGGTTCAGAGTACAATGGACATACAAGCAAAAAGAAAAACACAGTAAAATATTTTCTGAGCCTGGAAAAGCTGTTAAAAATTACCTGTTTGTCAGAAAGGTTTTCATCTCTGCCAACTAATATTTTAGCAAAAATCATTCCATCATTAAAATTTCCGGAAGTTTCTATTTTCAAAATGTAGACTTTTTGTCCATAAAGATGACAGAAATGGCAAAATGGCATTTCTGAGGTATCTCCCCTGCATTCCCCTTACGCTGGCCTTAACCTGGAAATTAGAATATTAGTTCAGGAAGGTCAACATCTTTATTAAATTTCTGCCTTGCATTTATCTCAGTATTAGGCATAAAATCATGCACCATTTTAGCTTTGCAGTGGTAGGAAAATAAGTTAAGGCTTATAATATGCATTTTTATTTGCACAGATAAAATCGTAATGATATAATCAGCATGAAGCTCTCTGTTAGGAGAAGGAGATTTTTTCATACTTCTTCCCATCCTTTAACTGAGACCCCAACAATAAACTATGGAGATCAGTGATAAGGAAAAGTCAGAAGTTATTAGTTGAATAGAAACATATTCCTCAAAGTCACATACATGTAAAGACCACAATCTTTACTAAATCAATGACTGATCTGGGATTTAGGCGCTACACATACAGCCCTCTGCTTTTTATGCCTTCACCTGACTTGATATGTAGTTGTTGCCTCATGACTGCTCAATGCTTCAAATAAAGAGGTATTACTTTCAGTACTGCAAACATGGCAAAATCATACACACCCACTCACTCACCCCCATAAGTGCAGTTGGAACTAATTATTCCTTTTACTCACAAGCTCAGCTGATAGAGCATGAATTGTTGTGTAGTTCACTACATTTCTAGAAGATGACTCCTCCATGTCAAGAAAAAAAGAAATAATTGGGACAGAACAATGTGCTGTTTCTTCCATCCTTTCTCTCTTCTGCATAAAGTGAGCCTTTTATTTTCCATTGTTCTTTAACCAGAATTTCGAATGAATATGAAGACCGTTTCCATCTTTCCATCCCACTCAGATTTTTAAGCTTCAATCACATGATAAGTAGTCCCCCAAATCTTCAATAAAGATTAATTTTCTGATAAAACTGTATATTTTACCAACATTCTGAAACAATTTGTTATTCTTTGTGTAATAACTTTGAAAAAATAATGAACTCATTTATTATTGTTCATATTCTATCAGAGTCCTATTGTAATTGGGCATTAAATAATGTGCTATTAAAATAATATTTTTTACTGTGGAAAAGTGTCTCTTAATGGATAACGTCTTCTTATCAGTGCTAAAAGAAGTTAAATAACCTGATTTTCCTGGTTTCTGATTGCTTCCAGAAATTAATTTTAAATTGTGTTGTAAGTAAATGGAATATTTATAGCTTCTTGCTGGGAGTATGTCTCCCCAGGGTGAATATGTGTGAGAATGTGGGAGGAGAAGATGAGAAGATTAATATGAAGACTTTCCAATAACCTAAAAATGAATGAGTTCATGCACTCTTTTCAGATTTTTTTTTCCATTCTGTACTTGTGACGAGATTGTTTAAAGCTACGAAAACAGGCCTGTGGTTTAAAGCATGTTGAGTAATGTGAAAAGGCAGATGGGGAAGCTGGGCTACAGAGGTAGGTCAGGGCACTGGGTTGGTGTGAAGAGGAGCTGTGGATTGAGGTGAAGGAGGAGCTTGGGTCACTGCTTGGGTTCTTTTCCAACTAGCGGAGGACCTGAAATGAAAGCACGGAAAAGAAGCATACTCATAAAATCTACTCTCATTTCTGTCACTTCTCTGGTTATTCAAAAACAACAACCCTCTGTACCTCAGTTTCTCCAACTATAAAATACTCACCTGAGAATTTGCATCAATGCTGGTCTTCTGAAGTGACTCCATGGAATGAAAAAGCTTGGCCGCCTCTCAGTGACTACAGATTCACTATATTTGGTGCAATCTGTCTATAAGAAATATCATAAGGCACTATGATAGGCACTGATTATTGATCAGGGGTGTTATCACTGGTGTTCCATAGTGTACTGCAAGAGTATAGAAGCATCACATAAGCATTTAAAAAAAAATGGCCTTTCTCTAGTGAACTCTCTTTCCTCATCTTTATTTCCTTTTATGTTCTTCAATTCACGCATTACGTTGTGTCCTTGCTTCTTGTCTACTCTAACCAAGTGTTTTCCTACACAGATCATTCTGCCTGGTGTTGTCCTTTCCCACTTCCATTTCTTCCCTGTATACATTTCCTACATTCCTTAATTTTCATTATTTCTTTTCTCCAGTCCTAGCCCCCAAACTTTCTGGCATTTTAACTTGGGACATAAAGGAGGAAAAGTTATGTGACAACTATTATCACAGTTATCTGTATACTACTGAGCTGACTATCAGAAGGTTGTATCTGGTTCTTGTACGCACATGTGAAAAATAACAATGAGAAATTGGAAAACCAAACCCTACCCTCTCACAGAGAGAATGTATCTTATGAAAAGGAAAATTAGGAGATTATTTCATTGGTTTTCTGGTAGCATAGTGGAAGCAGTCAGGTTTAAATGGCCCTTTATTATAGCAGAGGTTTAATTGATGGAAACAGAAACCTGGAGCCAGAGCACCTACTGCAGTGGTAAGGGCAGTTACCTGCTCAGTAAGCCAACTTTGGTAATCCCTAATACATCAATTTGATATAAATTATATTTCTCTTACTCTGGTGATCACTCATTGATGAAATAGTGAAGGGCAAACTGTGTCAGAGGGATTTGGTAAGGAGACTTTTCAGTATGATGGAGTATCCTTTAGTAGCCAAGTGACTCTACTTGAATTCTTTTTTCACATCATTTACAGTGACTTGCAACAGAAATAATGAAAACGTTTGTAATTGTAAGAAAAATTTTAAATAATTAGTTTAAAGAAATTATTTATCTACAAAGTATTAGAAGCCAAATTTTTATAACATTTCCACAATAATTTTGGAACAGCTCTAATAGACAGTGAAAACTTGACTAACTGATCAAATCTTCCCTGGCTATAAAATAAAAAATAAGACTGGTTAGTTTGTTCTTATGCTCTTTTGAGCCAATTAAAAAAAAATTATCAAAGAAAAAAACCTCAAATGCATAAAACTAGAATGAATATATTTCCATTTTGAAGGTTAATTCTACGCATAGTATAAATTAAAAGCAATGGATCAAGCTTGGCAGACTTCCATTAGAAGGTGGTTTTCTTTAACTGACAGATGACTGACGATGTAAACTAGAGATCAGTGAACTTGAATGCAACTGCGTTAATCCACAGTAACAGGAAATGTGCTTATATACCTTCTATTAGCCCAACCAACAAATTCCTTAAGCAAACACTTAATTTTAAGCATGGCTATAACTGCTATTGATTTTATTGGGGCTTAAGCATGCAATTAAAGCTAAGAATGGGCTTAATTAAGTTGCAAATGTTCATGTATTTTTATCCTTATCTTAGTTAAAGTCAGCACGTGTGTCCTCTAATTTTGTCTGCTTGTTTTCATTTAGAATATTGATAGTTGTCTTTAATCTAGCAAAATTACTCATCATGGTATATGAAAATCTTAAAGAGTTAGTATCCTCATTTTATTTTCAGTTACTAGAAATTAGAACATTCTTAGAAATTTTCTTGAGTTATTTTTTTATTTAAAAGAGACCACCGAAATAAGAAAATTAAGTGTTTTTTATTTGAGTACTTTGGTTTTTTCTAGAGGTTTTGCTAGAGATATTAACAAGACTTATTTATTTTTAGAAACAAATAAATATTTACATATTACAAAAAAAAAAAAATTTTAAAAAAAAAAAAAAAAAAAAAAAAAAAAAAAAGGCATGTTTGTCCATATCATTGTAAATTTGGTATTTGATGATGGCTGAATTTTCTCACACAAACTCTCAGTGGCAAAGAATTCCATCAATTTGACATATCAGTAATCCATCCTCTTCTTATTGTTCACTCTAGAGAGCATCCAGCTGAGAAGACACAGAAGCAGTGCTGTCTGGATACCACTTTTTACATACCCATGCAATGGAGGGCATCATCTACTCTTTGGTGACAAAGGCAGTCTACACATAACCTGCCACACTTTTTCCTGTGAACTGATGCTTAATCAAATCACCTAGCTTTATAACATTATAGTTATAATAGTTATATAGTTATAACATTAACTATTACCGTCCAGCCATGAACAGAAACTACATCATACATTTAATTAAAATTTAAATTATTAATTACTACTCATCTTGGCTTAATTATTTTAGCTTTTTGTTAAAAACAGGAGCACATCAAAGACCTTTTGCCACTTTCACTCCTGTTGGACAAGATCTTAATCTTGGTTTAGTCCTGAAGTGTATAGGTTTATATACATACGTCAAAATGTTGGTAAAAAGCGTCTTTAATTCCATTAATGGTAGTAAGATTATTTCAAAGGAAAATGCCCTTTGGATTTGCTGTATATGGCAAAGCTCCTGTAGTATGGAATATTTTGTCCTTCAAGGAGTACCTCTCAAAAGAGGTCAGATGGATTCCTAGAGTCTGGTCAAAATATTTATGAAACAACCTTAAATAACTCAGTAAAAAGTTGAGAAATCTTGTACTAATGCATCCTGCCTGCTGGGAAGGGGATAAAAGTTATACAGTGTGTTAATTTGTTATGTAGAATAGAAATGACACAGTGAAAATTGGAAGTTCTTTTATGTCAAGTGAAATACGGGTTTTGTTCAAAGATGCATTATAGCTACCTGCTGAGTACAGGGAGGTATCTTACTGCATGAAATTTTGGTGCAATATGTTTCAAAGTATCTTGCCACAAACTACTAATTAATATAAAATGAAAGGTTCTCTCAATCTGTAATAGACTGAAAAAAAAGACCACTAAAATTACTAGTGAATGGCATTTCAAAGATGATAATTTATTTTTACCCTGAACAAGACACTTAAAACATTTTCAAGGACATCACGTCTTCAGGCTTTAAAATATCAACTAATTATCAAATCAATGATCATTTGGGGGAAAGTAATGAAGTATGGAAAATAACCACTTCAAATTATATAAGCCATTACTGTAAAGTATTTAAAACTGGTAAGTCATTAGCAAAGAGATTTAATATGTGCGTATTAAATGCCTTAAAAGTTTGATAAAAAAGCAAATTGCATTTTAATTGTCACAATTTCCTTTAAAAGAAGTAACTTGCCCTTTAAGCTCCTTACACTTATCTATCACTTGTTTATTTTTATGAGGAAATATTAATTCATTTATTCAGATTATTTTCAGCTTCTTTAAAAAGTTCACACCACTTCATGTTGACGTCAAATACTGGGAGATATTTGAGACAGCAGCTAGAAGAACGATTCAGTTCAAGACTGGAAAAACTAAAGGATATGCTTAAGGTTATGCTCATGACCAGTCAGTCCTTTGGGGTTCAATATATGCCTAAATATCTCCAGTATTGGGAACCTGTTTATTGTATTTTAATACTTTTACTTGTTTAATAAAACATTGATTTAATGTATCAATAGCTTCAATCCTTGTTACGCATTTCAAAGCAACTTTCCTCTTGTTTCTTTTTATGAATAATTTATCTCATGTTTGCTCATGGATGCACAGCTATGGAGGCAGGGATTGAAAGGGAAAAGGAAAAGGTGAAACAATTTCTAGGGCATTCCTTTGCTTTGGTCTGTCTTCTTTTTCTTTTTCCTCCAAGGAATTTGTCACCAATACCAAAAATAGGTGATGTTATTAGTGTTATTAGTGCTAACAACTCTGGGATCTGCCTGAAGTCCAGTCTATATGCTGTATTTTCAGGAGTGTAGAACTTGAGCTGAGTACTTGCTGAAAACAAGTCTTCACACTGCCTCCATGCCACTTTATCAGCAAGAAAAGAAGATTCTGTATGGTATACCGATTTATCCTCTTTCTATCCTGTATCTACATTGCTGTGGAGAAACTCTTTCTATTTTTTTTTAATTATAGGAAATAAAAATTCTTGTTATATGAGACACAACTCATAGAGACAGGCAACATTCAGGGTCTTATATATAGTAATGAAGGATATACAACATCCAAGATCTTATCATGTTTTGGGGTAGACACGTCATGAAGATTTCTTTTTCTCAAATGCCAAATGACTTATGTACCACCGGCTGTATGCCACTGAATTTAACATACATATTACCTATGTAATAAGTATACGATAGATAAACTACACCCTCTTTATAAAACAGTTTTAGTCACATACTATGCATATTCCAAAATGTCACCAATTTTGACAGAAAATTTGGGAATGCAGGTGATAAGGAAAAATCTGATTTAACTTCTAAACAAGAGAAGCAACCTGGATGCTGGCAAAATTTGCTGCCATATTACCACAAAATGTCTCATTTCTGTTTCAAAATTGAAAGGGGAAGCAAAGTTTTTCCCTAAACCTCTCTGTCTCATTGTCCAACATTACTAGTTCTCTCCTCTCATGTTGGTGATTTTAGCCCTGATTTGATTCAGACCTGTTTTCCTCAGTTGTCCTCTAAACTATAAAGATCTGTTGCAAAATCAGTTGACCTCTGGTTCAAACCCAGGGGAGAGATAGCTGCTTATCATAGTTAAATTAAAATATATATTCTGTATTTCATACATGTCGGGGGGATTATGGGGTTAGAATTATTATTTTATAGATATTATTTTCTTCCTTCTGATAAGAGAAATCACCTATTTGTGCAATCTGTCTAGATTCCTCCAAAACCTTATTATAATACTGTATTTGAAAATCCCCAAAACGTCAGTGATAAATTTCTCTGTGCATGTGGGAAGCATTGGTGAAAGAAAGCAAAAGTACAAAAGAAAAAGAAAAGTTGGATTGTGTCAAGATGACACAGCCCATTATAAATATTCTTGCTGCCATGTTGTTCCAGCAGTGAATGATTGTCTCCCACTTAGCTGCATCTTACACCAAAATGTGCCTGCAGTGCACCACTGTCTGTCCTCTCACACCATGCTATTTTCCTCCTCCTACCCAAAATCTTTTTTACCCTCATTTCTCTAATGAGATAATAAGCAGGAACAACCCTCTTTAATCCTTCAGACGTTGTCATGGGATCCAGGTGGGTAATGAATGAGGTTATAATCCATTGTCTAGGGTTTGCTTCAGAAATGTGTGTCACAATCATAACGTGAACCCACATGTCCCACAGCCATCCCCTTGCTTTAGCCCTACTAATAAAAACCATAAAGAAAACTTTATGGCCCTCCAGTGGAGGGCCACGAAGATGATCAGAGGGATGGAGCACATCTCCTGTGAAGACAGGCTGAGCAAGCTGGAGCTGTTCAGCCTGGACAACAGAAGGCTCCGGCGGGACCTGATAGCAGCCTTCCAGTATCTGAAGGGAGCCTACAGGAGAGCTGGAGAGGGACTCTTTGTCAGTTCTAGGACTTTCTGCTAGCTGTACTGAAGGGGAATTACCCCATCGTTTCCCTGACAGATTAAGAACAAATCAAGCAGCACAAAATTTTCACTTCCACGGTGTCAAAAATTTTAATTACAAGAGAAAATCTCAAGCTTCACTCAGTGAATTACATTGTTGCATGTTCAGTGATTCTGTAATTAAAAAAAAATAAATCAATTTCTATTGTATTTTATTTTATTAGGTGGTAAGAAATGCATTAAACACTGCAGCTCTAAACCTAAATATCACAAGAAAAACACCTAATATAAAAAAGCATGCCTGATTTTGCCTTGGTTATAGTTTGCATACTTATATTTTACTTATGTTCAGAACTTTTACAACTGGTAAGAAAAAACTTTGGACAAATTTCTCATCAAAACCTACTGAAGTGTTTTAGTCCGATCTTTTCTGATTGCCAAACACAATGTTACCTCCTCAGTCAACCCCAAACTACTTTCAACTTTCATTTCCCTGGGCAAAGTCCTTCAGTAGTATCCAAGCAGTTGCACTGTGAGTGGGTGGAAATGTTCCACCAAAATCTATTCTATTCTACTCTATTCTATTTTATTCTAAACCGGTGAAGGAAATACAGCAGCTGGTGATTTCATCTGGTGTGTTCTTTGGCTTTGTGGTTGAAGTGAATAGTTTCCCGAAAAGTTATTTTTTGGGACAGTGGAAGTCATCCCGTGTGCTCAGCCTTCTAACCTTACTTCTAAAACTTGTAGGATTATGAAATGGCCTAACAGAGTTTTATCCCTCCCAGCTACTTGCAAGTGTCCTCATTTTGTCAAAACTGTAAAGTTCAGACTTTTGTTTTTAAGAAAATAAATTTTTACCTTCTACCCTGTGACAGGGTGTATGACCAAAATGTAGGCAAATCTTCCTTTGTTTTAATTGTCTGACTATGAGGAGAGATTTGAAAGTGGCCTTCCCACACTGATGTTGAAGGCCTTCAACAGTTCCCGGGATGTTACTGCAGAACAAGCAGGACTGGACACACCATAGAAGCCTGATATTCCTTCATCTTCATCCCAGTCTTTTGAAAGTACTTTGCTGAAAATACCTTATAGACAACTCCTATGGAGTAGTGTTTTCCTCCCGTAATTTCAGTTTTTCTCCCACCCTAATATGAATTAGAGATGTATCTCTGAATTTCTTGCACATTACTCCAAAGGTAAGCCACACTGCAATCTAAAAAACTAAGGTAATCTCTCAGACACTGGAGACAAATCAGTTACACAACAGTGTTAAATGCAAAAATATATTTGACAAGACAAAACTGAGTTATGTTGTAAACTACTGCAGGTACATTTATATTCTGCTTGCTTATATCACTTTAGAACTAGATCCTAAACTATGTGTGAAAAAAAATTTCTTTTCATGTCTTGCTTTATAAACCAGCTTTTAAGTGGCTGTTTAAGACAGTGGTGATTGAGCAGTTGGTTTCAAGATTATCCTTTGAGAGGAAAACTAGGAGTGGTCCTCTGGAGATCCCAGGGGAGTTCAGAGCAGGTGCTGCAGGGATCAATGCCACTTTGTTACTCTTCAGGGCTAATCAATGAAGCACATACCCTAACTTAACTGTAGTCCTGAGCACACATGGCACAACCCTTGAGAGAACAGGAGTATAATGTTCTAGGATGTTCCTGTTCTCTGCACTGAAAGACTGATCTACTGAGTCAAAGAAAACCATCTGTTACTACCTAGCAAATTTCGTTCTAAAGAAACATGTGTTTCCACAGATTGCTTTACTTCACTTCTCTGGGAAGATTTAAACAAGCACAACTGTTTAGATGACAAACACTCTGATACCCTTGCAGAATGCTTTGTAGTTATAAAAATGATATGCTCTAATAAAAGGTTTTGGTGGATAGTTCTTCATCTACGCGAGGCTGGTTTTTGGTGGATTTTCTTCCACATTTATAAGAATAATAAAAAAACAACTAAGAAGAAAAGAAACAAGTAGAGCCATTACATCAGGGGAAAGAGCCTCAGCCAAACTACAGTAAATCAGAAATAACTCTTGAGAAGTCACTTTAGTTGAATAGGTTTGAATCCGAGATAATAATCACACGGTGTTATTACTATTGTTTTGCTATTAGGAAAAAAAAAAAAAAAAAAGCAAAAAAAGTGCAAGGAATTAAAGCTTTTAAAAATAGCTGTAGCTGGAGCTATAGGTGATTGAAAAGTCAAGTCACATGCTATTGATGTTTTCTCTTATTATTTAGCAAAATGTGATTAGAAAATCAGGAACTAGACTTTGTCTGTTTCCTAACGTGTAGCAATATTCTGCACCTTGTTATACCATTCTATAAAATTAACCACTAACAGTAAAAGTTGAGAAAGTTGAGATCAGGTTAATTCATATTGTAAATACAATTGGATAACCATAAATTGAATGCACTACGTAAATGTCAAGTACTACTAATTTGGCAAATTATATTTTATTAACTTAGTAATTAAGGCAGAATTTTTCCTCCAACAGCACCTTTTGACATCTGATCTCTGGTAAGAAAAGTTTTTATTTCATCTTCAAGATGTCTTCTTGGCAAAATTGCATGCTGTTTTCTGATCTGAGACTCATTATTCCTGGTGATGGTTTGTGAGGATATGTCAAGGACCAAAGAGCACCTGCTGATTTCTAGATTCTATATTCTGACCCTGAGAAAATCTCACTTTGATTCATAAACTGAGCAAATCTGACACAAAAGTTACTGCTAGAGAATTGTTACAGACCTCCACCATACTCAGTTATTCAACTTACCTTATTCCTTGTCTATTTTGCTTGGTTTTAAAATAGAATTGTCTATTATAATTTAAAGTCAAATCATCTCCCATATCTTGAACTGAACCACTGTGTACCTCAGGGAACAAATAGGTCACAACAACAAATCTGACTGGGAAAGTTGTGATAGACAATCAATTTTGGATTTTATCTGAAGATATGGTAACCTTGTCAGCCTCAGCTGAGTGATCAAATAACCTCATAGACTCATATATGATCAGTACCCAACATCTTCTCTTCTTTTTGTTCAGAGACTCCCAAACTTAACAGATAATTGATACTACATGAGCAGATCCATTTAACAACAGGAGCTCTACTTCTAATGGACGCAGAAATCTTAGGCTATAGAACCACATATTGAAAGCATAATCCCTAAAAAAGGGGATACTGTCTTTTAGAGTACACCAACTCCAATCATGGGTGCTGAAAAACATCTAATAATAAAGCTTTTGCCATGACAATGAAAAGCTTCACCTGATGTTCTTTCATATACTGTGCATTAGAGAAAGATACCTGCATCAGCAAAATTAATTTCTGGTTTTTTTGAAAAGGTATTGTCCTGGTTTCCAGCAGGGACGGGGTTGATTCTTCCCTGTCTTTGTCCGGCACAGTTATTCTATCCCATGTGCAACAGGCCCAGGGGCAGCAGGGACCCGGCCGGGGAGGGGAGGGGCCACAACCGGAAGTGGGCGTGGTGACGTCACGGCGTAGGCGTATATATGGGCGGGCGGTGCCGGGGTGCATCTCAGCGGCGTTGGTGGTGGTCAGGGCAGCACGGGCTGCGGTCAGTATTTTACTGGTGTTTGTCTCGTCCATCTGTGTTACTGTTTCCCTGCAATACCTGTTGCTCTGGTAAACAGTTTTTATCTCACCCCACGAGTCTGCCTTTTCTTTCTCATCCTCTCGACATCACTGTGGGCTGGCAGAGCCAAGGGACTGCCATGTGGCGCTTTTGTTGCCACCGAGGCTAAACCGTGACAGGTGTAACTAAAGAAAAATGAAACAATTTCTAAGACTCAAATCCTACATGTCTAACACACTCATCAGAGAAGTGAACAAGATTGACATGAATTGCAGAGCACATAAAAATTCCATCCACAAAAAAAAAAAATAAATTTAAATTATATCCCCTATGTCTTGCCATGGAGAAGGCTATGGATCTGTTATGTGAGACTGGAGAAAAACAACAACCCCAAACCCAGAAACAGCCTGGGGAGAAGTTTTTCTCTTAATTGAGAGTTTGGATACCCTTTCTGAATGTCCACTGTAGTTTTTAACACACTGAATAAGAAGTAATCCTAACTGAGCACAACTTTTAGCCACAAGCAAAACAAAACAAAACAAATCTGTATAAAAAGTGAAAATGCTAAGAGCTTTCTGTGAAGAGCCTTGTTCAAGCAGGAAAAGATTTTCCTCTGCAGCCTCAGATCTGAACTTCTGTCCTTCAAGCTGGGCACACTGACAAGCAACTAAAAAAATTTCAGTTATCAATAGCCTATTGCAATTGCAACACATTAATGAGGATCTGGTGTCATTCCCCTAGTCCTGCTGTGAACTTAGTGTTTCAAGAACAGTGCATGATGGTATTTCTTTCACAGTTGGCATTGTATTATCCAGTGTCACATCAGCATGAAAGGTTAAGAAGCTTCTCAGAATTTCTGATTTGTTCTCCAAAAGGTATTCACATGCAATGATAACTAATTGCTCTTTTCTTGATCATATTAATTATACAAAAATAGAGAAATATGAATTTTGATAGTGTTCATCAACATTTAGTATGCCAATCAGAAGTGGAATGGCATACTTACAGTTATTTCTGTGTATCTAACTCATATATTTCTTTAAATGACCATCAACATTCCTGCAGTAATGTTACCTCTGGAAATGTTTCCATGGTGAGGGCAGGAAAAGCATCCTGTCAGAAATACTTATTATATGATATAGAAACCAAGGTAATTGGTAAAAAAATGGTCTATGGGTACTGCATTCTGGGAACTATAGCAATGACTTAAAAGATTTTGTTGTGCAATTAAACTAAAGAAAGGATATTTCATATGACAGCCTTAGCCTCAAAATCCTGTTTGTGATCAAAGACAAAGCATAACTACACCTAAATTCCAGTATTTATTTATTATAAGCAATATCTTGAAAATCTGATCACTATAAGTCTGGATCTAATTGTTACAGAAAAAGAAAGAATGATAATGCAGTTAACATTGTAATACACACACTTTTTAGTTCTATTTATTTTCCAGATCAGGAATATGTGACAGGCTCGTTGAAACAATTATGGAAGTGGTAGACATGCTTAAAGAACTTGTGATACAACTAAGTTATCCCATGTACTTTGAAATGTAACATCAATACTTTGTTTAAAAGAAAATCCTCATAATCCTCATATCTTTGCCTGCAAAATTGTGTTCTCTTAATTAATTGTTTAGTATTTAAAACTGTGAAATTCCTTGGATCAGGCCTGAGTTACACATAAATTGGCAAGTCTGATTTTACGTTAAAGCTACAAGCCTAAAAAATGTGTTAACATTTATCACTCAAGCTCCAGCTATGGAAACAGAAAATTCATAGTTGGAAAAATAATCATTTTTCCTTTTTCTGCTAGATCATACATATTTTGCTCAGGTCTGTGTTGAGTGGCTTCAAATATGCTGAAATCAGCAAAAGCAAAGAATTCTAATAATGTTACATGCATGATTATAGAAAATTGTTTACTTCTAACCTGCAGACTTAAAATTAATGAATTGTGTTGAAAATATGTTGCAGCCTTTGAATTACTTAAAATAAGACAATAATACAACAGGAAATGAGTTTTTCAAGAAAACTTCCCCCCCCACACCCTCCACCCCCGTGAGATCAGAGAATAAATGAACATGATGCTTTCCCTGTGTGTAAATAAGTGTTACAGTTATGTTGTATAGGATTTTAATTTGGTAGCTTATTGCAAAATATTATTCAGGAAAAACGTGATTTTTCTCCTTATAAACAGGTCAGTCGTCTTAAACTCTTTCAGTAGTTCTGTTAAACTGTCAGAATGTCTTCTCTCATGTCTTGCATGTTTAACTTGTTTCAGTAGGAATGTGATAGCAAACCTATTCTCCATTTGTGGATCTTTCTGTTCTTTTCCATATATTGTGACATTAGGCCATACACATGTTGTGACAATAGGACATCTATCTGTTTCTGATTTAAGACCTACTCCTCTATAAACATCTATTATCAGTCCTTTTGTAAGCAATGAATGTGATATTCCAGTCTGGAAAGACTTTTTTTTCCTGTATAAACTCTAGTGTTGACATATAACTACCATACGAATGCATGTTTTTCGCTAGCTACAACTGGGTATGTATTACACACTTTATAGATATATTCACATTTGCTTTTCTATATTATCTTTGAATTTCTCCTGTAGCACAATTAAAAACTAATAAAAAAGAGCAAAACAACTTCTTATCGTAAATGTCCCACGTATAATTGAACTAATAGAGCAAGAGTAATAGCACTTAGCAGTAGAAAAGTGAAGTAATAATGTGTTCAAATTCTCATTTTAGAAAGCACAAGCAATTAAAAACACAATGGCCTTAATAATATTGACGTTAAACTACAGCTGATCTATAACTTCTGTATGCCTCATCATTATCCATTATGACTGAATTAAGGCTGGTTTACATTTCGGTTGTAAGATGTAGTGAGTGTGTGCACGTGTTTGAGTATGCGTGTGTGTGTATCTACCCACCTCCACCATGAAATAATTTCCACAAGAAAACACAAGCAATATATTTCCTTTCAGAATAGATTGAACTACATGGTGGTCACCTTAAACACAACTGCCCACTGCTGTTATCTAAAGCCACTAGTTTCATGCAGAGCTACAGCTCCACTGCTTCATTTTATCAACAGGCTGCCTTCCATCTAGGTTGTATTTTCTATGATACCACCACCATGGCCTACAAAGATCAATCATGTGTGCACATTATGGGAAGTGCCAGCAGGAGAAATACTTCGGTTCTTGCTCTTAAACCTAATCTAAGGGTCTAATCACAGAATTCCTGCAAAAGAAACAATCTTTGCAGGACATTGTAAAAGATTAAAAGATTGTAAAATACATTTTACAGGTATCTTGGTATCTTAAATATACTTAGACTAATTTAATGTGCAAAAGCAAAGAGTGAAAATCACAGTGTATTGGTTGAAATATTACCCAAAGTGTTAGGAATATTGGGCAAACAATATAGTACAGAACTGTGAAGGAAGCGACATTTTGCAGTTTTATATACAGTGAAAATTTTCTCAATTACAAAAGCATTACTTATAGTATATCTTTCTTTTTCAACAGATACTTCAGGCTAAACATAACAGTGTACAAATTTAAGAAGAGAATTTTGTATTATGAAATCACAGGAGACTGAAATTATTTCAGATTGCTTTTTTCGTGTGTTCTGCTTAGAGGCATATTGTACATAATATGAAACATGACCAATGGCTTGATTTACTTGTTAAGAATGTCACATAGCCATTCTGGGAAACTGCTGTTACCCTGGAGACCAAAAACAGACTTTATCTGGACAATTTCAATCTCTTGTGGAGTATATGAATCAGAACTTGAACAGGTCCCACTCTAAATATAGTAAGATGGATCTGAAAAGTTGAAAAAACAAGAATTGGTTTAAAAATATGTATTGAAAGTTTAGACCAATCAGTCAGCAAAGAATTTGTCCCGTAGCTCGGGTCAGCTGAGCTAACCATCACCTAGACTCAATTTATGGTCAAAACAGAACATTGTTTTACCAGACTTGTTTTGACATTTTCTTTAGGATGAAATGAGTTGTGTCCTAGATTTCGTATGTGGGACCCTTTTCACGTAACGTATGTGAATGTAGGTCTCTATAGGTGAGCAAAAGATCCAAGCTCACATTACAGTCACTGGACATATAGTCAATGCAATCAATGGAGTCTATGGTGTCTAATGAGCCATTCTGACTCCGAGGCAGACAATTACACCTGGTCTACTGAACAGCACTCTTGGTACTATTTTCTGAATTGCATATCCAGCACACATGCAGACATGTACATGTCAACATCTAAAGTGAGGAGACCTATTCTGCAAGCTGAAGGCCACTAAATTAATAGTAGTAATTATGAAAGGAGTCTGCTGTGAGTAGTTCATGTGTGCAAGCCACACTGCTGATCTTTATTAAATCAAATTGGTGCATCACTAATGGGCAAGTAAATTTTATATAACTGCCTACTGTATGATTTACCAGTAATGTCAACTTTTATGTACTGAATGTCTACCTTTCCTTCTGCCTACAGCCATATCATCTTCATATGCTCTCTGTATTTTTGGTTGATAACTCTCCTAATTCTCATTCATCTCTTCGATTATCTGTTCTTCTCTGGTGTTTTTTCAAGTTGAATCAGTAAAAAAAATTACCTTAAGATGTAATTTCACGTAATTTTGAGGAAAAGATGCAACTATCCAAACACTTTAGTTCCTGCAATACTAAAAAGATTATTCTTCTCCCTGAATTGTGAATTGTGGTTTGAATACAGGCCATTGAATTTTCCTGCAATTCCTTCTTCTCTATCTCATTTCTTTACAGTATATCTTTATGGAAACTGAAGGTGTCGTAAGAAGGTATGAAACGAAAATCTGCTTTATGTTAGTGAAGTTGTCCAGGTTTTCAGATAACTTATGTACAAACTGTCTGCAAATAGTCCAAGTCTGTGCTATATTGCAGAAAACCAATCAATTATGGGCAAATGAATTTCAAATTAAGGTAAAATCATCCCATTGTTATTCTAGGGTCATTTCAACAAAGGAATACATATGGGAACTTGAAAAAAAACACATTATATTATGCATAAACTATTAATTTAATATTTCTTTTCCTTAATGAAACCTAAGGTGCATACCAGACTTAAAGAAAGGAACTAATGCTTCAGTCTTTGAAAAAGAAGGTTAAGTACATGTACCGGGTCTTGCTGGGATAGAGTTAATCTTCCTCATTGCAGCTAGTATGGTTCTATGCTTTGGATTTGTGACCAAAACAGTGATGGTAACACACCAATTTTTAGCTATTGTTGAGCAGTGCTTACACAGCTTACACAGGCCTTCTTTGTTTCTCACGCTGTCCCACCAGGAGGGAGGCTTGGGAAGCACAAGAGATTTGGAGGAGACAGATCCAGGACAGCTGATCCCAGCCCACCAAAGAGATATCGCATACCACATGACACTGTGCTCAGCAATAAAAGCCGTGGAAAGGAGAAAAGTGGGGGTGTTTGGAGTTACCTGCTTTCTGAAGTAATTTTTATAAGCCCTCCTGCTTTCCTGGAGATGGCTGAACATCTGCCTGCTGATGGGATGCAGTGAATGAATTCCTTATTCTGCTTTGCTAGAATGGACAGTTTTTGTCTTACCTATTAAACTCTCTTTGTCTCTACGCATGGGCCTCAGCCATGACAGCAGTATATCAATTTATTTATTTCTTACTGCAGGTCTTGTCTGTCACTGCCTTTGCAATATCCAGTACATTTACATTGATTAGTCTTTCAGTGTTATTTCCATATAAAATGTAAATATTTTCTACATGTATCTGGTTTTATGTAGAGGTCAAATATCCTTCTATGCCCAAAAGATTTTGAAGCATTTATTCTTTATGAATCAAGATTCCTCCTTTTATCTGCCTATGCATATGTTCAGAACTTACCAATTACAAAGCTTGATGCCTATCCAAAGTAAAGCTATCAATAGGAATTGTTTATAAACTCAGGCCAAGTTAAATAAAACGAAAAAAAGAAACTCAGAGGCAACTTCCATTTTGTAAACTAATAAGTATTTAACTTATAACAAAACAGACATTTTTTCAACGTGTTCAGCTTCTACTAAAAAGGGAAAGGAATTGCAACTGCAACTGATAAATAGATTCTAAGCATTCTTGAAAGCCTGTCTATTTAATGGTAATTGTAAAAATCTGGCCTTGCTTGGTTAAGATTTGCAGATCCCACACTGTCCTTTCAACGATAAAAATTTTGTTGCTAAAAAGAACTAAAAAAATCTGTATAATTTCCTAGCAGCTTGCAATCAAGGGGAATTGAGATCTATAATGTGAATACCCCAGTCAATTCTTTAAAGATGATAATTGTTAATTATCATCACCTGTTTATAATTTCAGTTAATGGGGTGCTTTGACTAAGGATGCTGACTTACAAGAAGCATGAGAGTGCTCATACTTTTTTCTGAAGTTAAAATTAAATGGCACAAGCTCTGTGATACTAGGGTTAGAGCTTTTTGTCTAAAAAAAAAAGGCAGTGAAGCTGGTTTCTCTGGTTTCTCCAGGTTTCTATATATGTGGAGAAAACGCATTGCAAAAGCAACTCTAATCTCAGCCTCTGACTGCCTGCTCCAGTGACAGGCATTATGTATCCCAGTCTTAGCTGAAGCTCTTCGGTCTTATTTGAGGTAAATATTATTCAGGTAGGGTGTTCACTGTAATGTTGTGCCAGATTTTTTACTGATCAGAATATCATCTAATATTTCAGTAATGTTTAAAACAAGTATATAGTTAAGTTGCTATCGAAGGTCTAAATTTAGCTTTACAAAAATCTAGCCCTAAAGGTGGGAATCCACATTAGCAATCCATTTTTAAAAAGTGGTGAACTGAGACATGAAATTACTTCATTTTTTGGTTTGGTTGATAAATGAAATAAAAGCTTTCTGAAATGTAATTTTGTCCTTAAAACTGTCTTTTCTTCCTCTTTCACTTGCTTCCTATCTAAGAAGAAAATTTGTTCTAGAGGTCTGAGCTGTGATCTTGCAACAATGCTTTTAAGCAGAGCTTTGCCATTGCCATGCAATAGCACTGGATCAAACACATAAAAGACAACTTGGTCATGAGTAAAAAAGAAGGGTTATCAGCCTTCAATCACATACCACATTTGTATAAGTTTAAAAGGATAATATTTATGGATAAGATGTTCAATAGCAATACTATCTTTTTCTTTCTATATCCAAGCACAAGTGTGACTTTTCTCTAACAGATACATTTATGTAACATACAATGAATAAAAGAAATTATTATAGCTATTTTTAAATATGATACAGTTAGAGATTCAGCATAAATCTGAGGAAAGGCTTTATGAGTTTCCTCAGATATGTCTAACGCTGTAAAGATCTGAAAGGATGAGTTCAGATAATGTTTGTATTAAACTGAAAGTGAAATGCATTAAAGAAGAGAATTGCAATGAATGGAAGATCTCAGAAACTGTGGACTTCTGCTGTCATTGGCATGCAGTTTTTAAAACCAACAGCTTAGCTTATCTGAAGTTAAGGTAAAAATAAAAAAAAAAAAAAAAGAAGAATTCTCTAGACCACCAGTCTAGAGAGGAAATAAACGCAGTCTGTCAATGTGGTGAGTATTTTCCTTTGATTCAGTGAAAATCCTGCACCATGGACTCTATTTTTAATATATATACGTAATTTTGTGAAGTTTTAACCAGAACTGTATATCAGAGTGTTTATTGGGTAGTGGATGGAAGCTACTAGCAGGAGGAACCTGTGGCTTGATATGTATTTATTTTGAAAATGTAAATTATATGTTAAAAGAGCAAGAAATAACTGGCTAGATGAGAGTAATTCACCTGGTATATAATTCACCTTGATGGCAAGTTTAAAACATTTGAGGCTTTTCAACAATTTTGTGAGAAAACAAATACTACTTTTGTTACTGAATCATATGGATAACACACATCTATCCAGAAACCAACCACAGGACACAAAACCACTCTGGTTAAGAATTCAACAACTTCTATAGTGAACTTACCTTTATCTTGTTATTAATGTTTTAGCTCTGCAGAGGTGTCTTTCATTATTCTTTCTGCCTTTACAGTTCATCTTGACATAAACAGCACTGAACACTATAAAACATCCTGCTCACTTCAAGCTAGATTTTTTCATAATTTCATTTTTTCATTTGATTTTGGAAGAGAGAGAAGGGAAAGGAGAATTAAAGGAGGCTTACATTTTTAATTATTTAATTATTTGATTATGACTATTTAGGTAATGATTAATTTTTTTTAATGACTAAGATATTTTGGACCTTTTGGCTTACATACTGATTTAATCTCATCCAGCACCGTGCAGCAACGTATTTTGCCTCTTACTTGAAATGGCATTTTTGAGAATGCTAAGACAAAAACTTGAGGATTTTTTATTTTATTTTTTGGACAATTTGTCCTTCAGTAGCATTAGATGTGTTGAAACACACAAAGTATTAGTAGTTCTGCCGTTATATAATTCCAGCAGAATAACAAGACTCTTTCTCAAAGGCTCTTTTATTTGCTCTTTTGAAATAACATACAGTGTAATGTTACTAGTGCGGGCTGTAAGATTTTTCACATTGTCAGAGAAATGGATGTAAAAATCCCTTTGTGTCAGTGAAAAACCCCATGCTGCATAAAAACATACAAAAATTTCACCTTCCTTTTATATGCAAACAATATAGACAAAATCTGGCATTGTTTGCTCCCTATTGGTAGTGTATGTATTGTTTGCAAATGGACATGAGAAGCTAAGATGAAAGCACGATAGACTATAAGAAATTATATTTGAAACAGCACAAGAAAAGGTCTACAGAAAGGGATGCAGACTTACATACATTAGGAACAGCCTTATGAATGCTGAGTTATAGAAATGACCTAGTTGCTAGTTTAAAATTACAAAGAACTTATTTTTTTAACATAGTAGCTGATAGACATCTGCATAATGTAATTGAAAAATTGATAAGAAAGCAAATACGTTTCTTCTGTATATCTTATATAGAACCCCATCAATTACAGAAGTGAAAATATAGAAAAAAAATAAGTTGCATTGATATGAAACTAAGAGTCTAAAGTGTAGTGTACTGTTGTTAATACATAACAGACCGTGAGATAGTAATTTCTTTCTACAGAGTTTTGTTAGCCCTGCTTTTCAGTAATGCATAATTAATTTTCTGTGTAATATAACAGACGTGCAAATGAAATCAAACGAAATGAACACCGATGTAGGGATGTTTTCTAACATAATCTTCATCATGACCTATTGCAGTCAGTCCACCTACACAGTGATATTTTTATTGGTTCCTGTGTTGTTAGCATTATCATATGGAAAATACTGGATTATCAGAGATCACAATGGCCTAATATAGCTCTTTTATGATTCATAAGTCTTTTCAAAAGGTTTTTTATTTTATATGTTACGGAGACAACATTAAAAGCAGAGATCCAGTTCTGTTAAAACATACATTAAAGAAATTTTACTACTCATTAAAGCATTTAATGTGGAATCAATGTTTTCCCTCCTAATAATAAGGAATAAAGTAGGTGATTTTACAAAAGAGATTTTTACACAACATTCTTTAAATTAGCAAAGTTAGTAGTGCATTTTTTTATACTACATAATAAAGCATAACTGACAATCACTCAGTTAACTGACAATTCTCCCTGACATTAAAACACAATTTTGTATGTGGAAAGACTTCTGGATTTTTCAGTGCTGGTATTTATTTATTATGCAAAGAATAAATCTTGGTTAAAGACATATCAACTTTTAGCAGTCTTTATCATTTATCTTATTTTGTTAATGTTATACTGTATGAGCTAAAAATTTATCCATGTGAAAAAATCTAGCTCATCTTCAGATACCTACTAATTCACACTGGACAGACTTTTATATGCACTCACCATTTTGACGGTCTTTATCTAAAAGCAGAGAATTTATTCAATACGCTTACGTAACAGTTTCACCCCAGAAAAAGTATTTTTAAATATTAAAAATAAAATAATCTTATTTAGTCATAAATTTATAATACAAAGCAGCTTCAAGTTTCTGATTGCAGAACTTCCTGAAAGTTTAATTAATCCCTTTTAAATTGGCTTTAAGGTTATTGATACCAATAGGATTTTTCCATCAGAGAGATTTCATCACAAAATGTGTATTACAAACTAGCTTTTGCATGGTTTCTGCTTGTTCTTCCTGATATGTATTCTAAATATTTTATTTATTTTATTCTTTGATAATAATACCAACAATACTAGAGCTATTTACCTCTGAAACAGGGGTAATGGAATCTTATGGGTGAAGAAATCTGGATATGTAGCTGGAGTTAGCCATAATTACATTGCTGATGGATGGTACCCATGGAATGAAAATAGCTTTTCAGTAGGTGGATTGCTCACCACAGAAAATAGATTTAATTGACTCGAATGTCCATGACTCATTCACAGCAAATTTGGCTTTGGAGTCAGCAGGTTGAGTTTGAAAAAGGTTTTTCTTAAGGCACTTATTTTAAAATCTATTTTCTGAAAAGTTAAGCAGACTTTTTTGCCTTCCCAACAGCGTACCTCCACATTTTTCTTTTGATTGATCCTTCTATGAAAGAACCTTTAGAGGAAAGAGCTTAGCCTTAATTTTTGGATGAGCATTCAGATTTACTTAACTATGTGGAGGTGTTCCCCTTCCCATTCCACATGTATAGTGAGCTCTCTTCTACTGCAGCCTTGCTTTTCGTGCTCACTTCTGACCGTATACTTTTCTCCTGCAATCTATTTGTCAGTCTTATGTATGTTAAAACAAAAGATTATCTTAACTCCCGGGGAGGGTAAAATACCGACCTCACTCAATTGAGATTTTTCAAATCTAAGAGTCTCATGGAGACTGGCTTTTCCAAAGTTGGGGAGAGTTGCTCGGTAGGCATAAAAAGAAGTTGGCTTTTGTAAAATTCTCTCATTAACTTAGGATTTTATAGGATAGAAGAATTTATAGTTTTCATTCTTTGAATCTTTAGGAATCTTTAATCATATTTTTTCTGGAAGACAATGGATGAATTGTAATTTTTAAAGAAATCAAAATATTCAGTCTCTGTGAAAATTATTTTTATATTTGTTGAAGAAATATAGCAGAAAGTTACTCAAAATGAAGATAGGAAAGGTTTTTAACTAGTAATTAGTCATAAAGCTTTTATTTAAAGAGACATTAATTCTACATACAGGGCTCGTTACAGCAGCCAAAGTTATTTTTTGTATTGGTATCATTTCCCCTGTACACAGAAAGCTGTGACCTTGGATCATATTTAATAGATTTTTCACTTGGAGCTTCCAAAGACACCATCAATTTTGCATCATTTCTCTCACCAGCTGCACTTTTGTTCACACAGTTTACTGCATATGCATGGATAGTTATGTTCTTTATTCTAAACATGACAGTTTGTCCTTTTAGACTTTGATGTTTATTTTGACAAGAGGAAAGTAACAAGCAATCCCCATTAAAAATGTCTCTTACAAGAGCGAATTCAGAAGCATTGCCAGTCCCTACATTCACATTTACAAGGAAAATTGACTCACCGGTTTTGAGAGCTCTCTCTCAATAAATCTTAAAAATATAAGTCCTACCCCTTTCCCAAACTGGCAGTTAAACCAATACTGAAAGGAGAAAGTTTATTTAGGTCCTACATTTAAGGAGCATTTAAAATAATTCCACTTGCTATTGACTTTTTAAAGATATATTTTCAAATTTAAAATTAGAATCTTTTTTGTACAGTAGGACCTCTGATGGTAAATTATATTCCAGATTCATTAAAAAGAAAAAAAAAATAAAAGAAAGAAAGAGCATTCACTTAAGTATACTTGGTGCAATTGAAAACACTTTGGTCCGTACTCACAGAAATATTCAGGCATTATCATGGGAAATATAAGTCATTTCTCACAGTCACATATTGGAGCTCTGTGGCCTCATCCCAATGACTACTCAGACAGATAAAGTCCAAATGG
Source organism: Thinocorus orbignyianus (assembly GCA_013400375.1). Taxonomy (NCBI): domain Eukaryota; kingdom Metazoa; phylum Chordata; class Aves; order Ciconiiformes; family Thinocoridae; genus Thinocorus; species Thinocorus orbignyianus. Next base: position 466,870 of record VXBW01007926.1, on the reverse strand, counting down.
ACAATCTCAAGATCAGCGTTTAAGTTTTCCCAGTGCTGACTGGTGTTTCATCTATGATTACTTTTACTCATTCTAGATGAATGCTCCACTACTAGGATTGTGGGTAGAAAAAGTACACTGTCTCTTTCTCTGGCAGATTTTTTTGGTGCAGAATCCAACCTCGTGGGCTTGATTTTACAATGCATTCTGCAGGCTGGGTCATGCTGAATTTATGAACTCACTAAGCTGAGCAGTAAGTATGCGGTGCTGAACAGAGGAGACTCCTAACAAGGCCTTTGGGTACCTACAAAAGGACATACCTAGGTCATCTTTGTGTTACGTGTGAGTGTGTATAACAGATGCACACTTAAACATGAGAACCAAGTAGCTATTTAAATAAATTCATGCTCTGGTAATCTGTGCTACGCTCTTCTATTTTGTTATTCTTGATTGCAGTTAAGGTATTAATTATGGATTATACACACACATGTTGAAAGTCTGAGCCCTTTACTTGACCTTGAGAGAACAAACATTTATAACATTAGATTGGTCATCATGGTGTGAGGTTTGCTTTTCAGTGGGGGTGCTTTGGGTGGGGATTTTGTTTAATTTTTTTACTAAATCATGAAAATATTTCATCTAGAAGAATGTATTTTCTGTATACTGAAGAGTAATGGAAGTTTACAACTAGTAGAATTAGAAAACATCTTATAAAAGGTAATATTATTTTGCAACACCTTGGGAAGTAAAGCTTGGGACATGATGGGTAAAACTCCCATTTTTTAGCGTAGCCCACCACTATAGGAGAATTTTTCTCAAGATGCCAACTGATGATGGAAAAGTTTCTGTAACCTGTTTTTGTGAAGATGGCATGAAACTGGAAGTGGTGTCATAGAACATAATAATATAAGTGGCAAGATCCTGTCTACCTTGAAGGAATCTACATAACAAAGCAGAAAAGTAGAGGATAAGCACAGAAATATAAAGCAGGTTCACAAGTATGGCCACTTAAATACAAATAAGATGGATATTTTTAAATTAAGCTAGTTGTTTACCCGATTATTTTTAAATAGCGTTCTTTAGAATTTTCTTTCTACTTGCCAAATAATGGTAAAAAGCTTTGAAGAGGACTGTTTTGGAAATGATTAGGTAAACAGCCAGCTTAATCCTCAATAAAGTCTATATAGCTATATATATGCATATATATATATATATTGCCCTTTTCTAGTAACTTCCCAATTATTGCCCACCTATTACACTCTTTTCTGAGTTAGCTCCAGTTAATCAGATGCTGATTGGGGATTCTAGAATACACTTGCTGATGATTATGTGTTATTTTAACAGGAGAATGACAATAATTTCCTGTAATGCCACTTCTTAAGGTAATTATGCTGTAATTGCCTTATCAAGGTGTCATAGAGGAGAGAGGACAAACTCTGAGATTTCACAGCTGCTGTCATGCTTTGATAAAGTGTTATCCTGAAAATACGTTATCAGTCACCAAGCTGAGTTGTTTTAAATAAGAAAAAAATCTGTCTCAGGTGGGGTGTATGACCTCTGCATTTGATGTTTCCCATTCTGATAATTAGGAAGGATGGATTATCTTTGTTTTAAGGCATAAACCTAACAACAAATTTGCATAGATAGAAGTAAATAAATGCACGTTCATTAAAGTATCTCTGGTATTTTCAAAGGTGAGAAGCTGATTCCTATGAAAAGATAGACTTAGAACTGCAATCTTTGTTTTAGAGTAGATACAGCTATGGTTACTTGGATATTGCTCTGCTGTGGAGAGAGTAAAAGGAAGTGAAATAGAGAACACGACAGGTCAAAAGTAGATATATGACAGGTCTCATAAACACATAGTTTTTTTATTATTTATTAAAGACATATAAACAGCCTTAGTAAGATCCACTTGGCCAGGAGCTGCTTAAAAGTAACAAAAGCTTGAGCTCCGTTTCCCTTGGCCCAGAAATACAGGATACCCAGCAAGAATGTAGGATACATTAAGTCTCTGGAATCAGGGCAAAATCCAAGTAAAATATACTTCTTGTTTGAATTCAGACCAGAGTCTGCCATTTGTACCACTTAGCTTTATAATGATATCTAAACTGATTTTTTTTTCAGACTATTTAATCATGTGACAGTGAACTGGGAAATGTAAATAATGCCCAGGGAATGGTCATCTTATGCAACTGATTCTTCACTGCCAGCCATTCATGCTACCACTCATACTCATGACAATCTAAATCAGAAAGAAGCAGCCGCTACCTCAACTTGTGATGACTCACTGTCCTTTATATGATTATTAGTCATTATAAGGTCAAAAGTAGTGGAGAGATGGGCTCATGTAATCTAACTCCTTGAAGTATTTAGCCTCACATCTGATGTCAGCAAGAATTAATAGTGTTGTGCATCTTACTGGATCTAGCCCAAGTGCATACTTCAAGACTGGCAAATAAATATGCATATATTTTGTACATTTGCATCTGTTTCATACCTTCAAGGCAGTTGATGCAACATACCATGGTAATGACTATATAAGCAATGCACAGATAGGTATGCTAGCTTGACTAATGTCAGATCTTGAACTGAAGTACTTCCCCAACCAGAAAACCGAGAAACTAAATTAGGAGGGTGAAACATTTTTCTCCTATTCTTCCTGACATCTCTTTCCATCTCACTGAACTATTCAGAGATATGCTACTAACAGTGTAATTTCTAGTTGAAGGTTCCATGTAGAATATCTAATTCATGAAATCATGGAATCATGGAATTGTCAGAATTGGAAGGGACCTCTAGAGATCATCTAGTCCAACTCCCCTGCTAAAGCAGAATTGCCCAGAGCACACTACTCAGGACTGCATCCAGGCGGGTCTTGAAGGTGTCCAGAGAAGGAGACTCCACACCCTCCCTAGGCAGCCTGTTCTAGGGCTCTGTCACCCACACCAGAAAGAAGTTTTTCCTTATATTTGGATGGAATTTCCTGTGTGCCCATTGCCCCTTGACCTGTCACTGGGAACCACTGAAAAGAGTCCAGCTCCATCTTCCTTCAACCCACACTTGAGATATTTATAAGCTTCAATTCCTTGGATTACATCATGCAAAATTCAGTGAAAGAAACATCACTGACAGTTTTGAACTAAATTTAGTAAACTATTCGTCAACTGGAGAGATGCATTTCTAGCATTGATGCTGGGACAATCTAGCTCACTCCTTCATCAAAACAAATACACTGCCAACCTATCAAGTGCACACTCTCAAACTGACAATATTTCTCTGTTTACCTATAACAAGTTAACTTCTGAACAACGAATATAGTAACTTCCAAATCTGAGAAAGAGATAGTAACCATGAATTTGCAGCATTTGTGACTCTAAAAATAAGAAAGAATGAAAACAGGAAAAGGAAGTAATGGAATTTGCATATTCAGGGATTACTAGAAAGGCTCTTTGGGGAAGACAATCTGAGGAACAAAAGGTGAATTTCCATCTTTAATATATCGAACTAAAGGCACAAAAGCAATCTACATATTCTGAGATATTCTGAGCCATGAAAGAGGAAGGAAGCCTAATGATTTCCCCAAAACTCTCTAATTCTCTGAAAGAAAGAAGGTGTTTTACAAAAAGTGGAAAAGAAAAAGGCTCATAATCAAAATAAATATAAGGAAAAAAACCCAATCCAAAATCCACCCCGCAGCAGAAAGAAATTGAAAATGGATACTATGAAAATGTATTTTAGATTACAAAAATAGAAGCTGCAAAAATAAACGATTCCGTAGAAAGATTAGAAATAAATGTAATGAAGTTCTATCATTTGACTGGGAAGGAAAGCAAATTAGGCATTTCATAAAGAAGGTGGAAATATTCATAACTTCTACGCTTTAGTTTTAATAGATGAAATTTGGACCTAAAACTTAGCATATTTCTAAGAAAGGGAATATGAGAGGAAATAACTGTTTAGAAAAAAGCTAAATTAAATGTACTCAATGTAGTTTGATTATACTCACTGTTAGACACAGAAGAAACAGAGATATTCAATAACCACTTACCTATTATCCTTGAAAATGCATAAAAAGCAGGGGATGTCAAAGTGGAGTTCAGAAAGACAGACATAATAAAAGAGGTTGGGGCATCAGAACTTTCTGATATATGGTAGGCCAATTTACCTTTTTAAACCTTCAGGAATACCAGAGTAACATGGATTTTTAAGTTTAGGTGAAGTCAGACTTGAACTGATCTCATGATTAAGTAAAACAATAGATGAGATATATTTTTGCAGATTCTTCAATACTGTCCTGTATTGTATGCTCAGGACCAAACTACAAACATTAAGTTCATGTGCAACAATTAATAAACCTAATTGAGTGTTTGCCAACAATGCTGATTATTTTCATTAATGATTTAGATAGTAGAATAAAGATTGTATTTAGATACAGTCAGATTGTTCTGAGAGATGTTTAATTAAAAAACACATGCTGCAAAAAGGATTTTGACTTAATATGAGATTTTTTTTTTCACAAGAAACATCATAAAAAATGAGCAGGTTCCTCAGTGAGGTTGTGGAATTCCCATCCTTCAATTTATCAAAAACTTCACTTTACCCTGATAAACCTCATCTAACTTTGAATATACTGTTGCTGGAGCAAGAGGTGGGAGAAGAATTACTTTCCAACATAATTTAATTCTACAATTATTTCAAAGTTTTGGATGAAAACTGAAAGAAAATATGGAAAATTTGGAATTAAACACAACCTTGGTAAATTGGCAGAACCATCTATAATTAGTGAAAACCCCCCAACCTCAGGGGATGTGAGCGCAGAAAATTCTTGAAAGGAGAAAACACACTTCACAATGGGAAGACATTTCTAAGCAGAAGAGCGGTGAAAGATTTGAAAGTTAGTTGACAAAACTTAGCCTTTAAAAAAAAAAGTCAATTGAGAGGTGAAATTTTGGCTTATGATCTAGATCCATCCTTTGAAAAACAGAAGTCAAGTTCTGCTTGACTTGTTAATAAAATATTAAACGTTATCTTCACATTGATTAGACTCCAAGGTCTAATGAAAATGCTATACCAATGATGTGCACCTTTCAAGTAAATGGGGAAAAAAACCAGTTGAGTATCTTTCTTCTTTCCAAAACCACATTGGCAAGACCACCTAACAAGTAAAAACAGCTAAGGCAAAGCTGATATAAACATAGGGTTAGAATACAGCTTAGATTCTATGACAGATGTATCTGTGGATTTTGGAAAGACTATGTTATCAGGAAATGCAGGAAATGTAGGGAATGCTGTGCTGTTTCATTTTTGTTCCTCTATTTCTATTTCAATTTTAATTTGTTTTAGTTATCACTTACTGATTTAGTTAAGATACTCTCCTGACTATGCTTGTATGTCTCATTGATAGCATGTGAAAAATTTAAGGATAAAATGAGTTATACACTGACACACTAAATTTAGACTAGCAAAAAGTTATTTCTAAGGAAGTTCATCCCTTTAACACAGTATTTACCCAGTGATGGTTTTATGGACAGAGATTTTAAAATGCTCCTACATTTCTTTTAAATGACATAAGCCATCATTTTATATCATGATATTGATTTATTTTGCTTCTTTGCTCTTTGAATATTTGATGTCCCTGGTATATGCCAAAGCAGAATTTTTCTGAGATGTCTTTTTTTATACTCTCTTTGCATTTACTTTGATGCTTTGAAGCTTCACAAATACATTTCAAGTGTCAAAGGTTTTCAGATAGGGGATAGTGGTCCTGCTGGTTTTAAAACAGATAGCTGGAATGTAAATATTTTGCATCCAGAGGACAGAAGACCACTGGAATAGTTAGGTTCCAATAATCTGAATATCCTGACAAAAATACCCCTTGGAGATATGTACTGGTTTTTACTAGAATGTTTCTAAAAATATGCAGTATCCCACTGAGGAGAACTAACAAATGCTGACAGGGCTTGGCCTTGTCTGAAGGAAAAACATGTAGTGATTCATTTCTGTAGGAAACCCTTCTATGGGCTTTAACAGTATTTGGACATTAATAAGATTTAACATCCCTTGCTTGTGTGGAGAACTGCTCAGAAAAAAATATAGTATTGCTTTTCATTTCTTACAAAAGTGTGAGAATGGTTTAAAACCTGAAACATGTTTTAAAACATCCAGTCTTTTCCTGGACTTCACATAGTTTTGAGAGGGGCAGAAAGGGAATGGAGAGAAGGAACATTTGTAATTTCAGTTTTGCTAGTAAAAGAAATACCATTTTTTCACATAGTCGAATTTCTATCTAACTTGCCTAAGGAGGGAGTGACCAACCATCATTCATCTTCTCTCCAGACTATTAAAGAATGCAATAAATACAAAATCATGATTGCAAGATATGCACATCTGTTAAATTAACTAAACAAAACACAAACTGTGCAGGGTTGAAAGTATCTATAACAACAATGTGTTGCCTGAGGCTCAATGAGTCTATGTGAACAAAACTGCAGCGTTGACCTCCCAGAGTTTTAATGTCTTTTACTTCATCCTCGAACTGAATAAAGGCACTTAATCACTTGTGGAAGCTTTCTCCAGTTCTCAGTAAAATTTTATTTTACTGTTATCCTTTATCTTTGTTCTAAAACAGTATTTTAAGCATATTTTAAAAAATCCAGAAAACCTCTGGTTAGTCTTGAAAGATGGAAAATGATTCAAAAGATTGAAGTGACACTGATTGGAAACAATATCTTGATTGTTCATTACAAAGAAGATTTGCAACAATAACTGCAAATTCTTGAGGTAGGATGTTGGAGTCCTCCTTGAGATATTTTACAGATTCAGGACATTCACAGAGCTGACCAGCATGATATTTTATGGCTTGAATTCATATAGTTGCAAAGATTTTCTTCAGCCTATTTATATATCATGAATCCTGTGATCAATTGGGAAAATGACAAATAAATGTACATTTGAAGTCACAGTTTCCCAGGCCAGCTGATTGGAGTGGAGTGGGAACACAGAGATGTGAGTAGAAGTGGGTATTTCCTAGCATTTTCCATCATGCCGTTGAGCTAAAGAGACTTAAAGATACTTCTAGTAGTAGAGGTAACCTGAAATGCAACTGTTTAGAAGTAGTATGTTACAGTGGAAACGTATACTCACAAGTCAAACATGTCTGGGCAGATTCCCAGATACTGAGATGGGCTGGAAGTGCCTGCCTGAGCCATCCACATTGCTGTGGAGACTGTCTCCTGGGATGTTTTAGTCTCCTGAGAAACTGACGAACTGGTGCATTGGGAAAAAACTAGTAGGACAATGCTGATTGACACCTGACAAAATCATGCTGTCCTGATTTAGGTAGAACAAAACCAATTTTCAGCAAATGTGCTTTTCAGTTAAGTCTCTTCTAACTGACTGTACCCTCTGAAATTAATGGCATATTTTTGTCAGACAGTGTCTGCTTCTAGCAGCGATAATGCCTGATGTTTATAGTTAGTACCAAGAAACGGTACACAGAGATGCTCTTGCTTATACTTATTGCAAGATGCTCTTGCTTATATTCATACTATAACAACCACGGTCAGCTAACTCTGTGATTTGCCCCATTGAAGTGTTGGAAGCAGAAGAGCTTAGAGGGTTAACATCCACAGGGAGGAGCGAACAGGACAGGGGACCCACAACTGACCAACAGGGTATTCCATCCCATCTGCATCATGCTAAGTATAAAAGCTGAGGGATCAAAGAGGTCAGCCTCTTTCTTCAGTGATGGGCATCCAAGGAGGACTCTGTCTGCCTTTGATCCCAATTTGTGCATTCCTGAACCCACATCCAGAATGCAGTTTCTGTCTATTGCTGAGTCCAGTCTGTCTGAGACTTCCCAGTGCCAGCTGGTGTTGTGATTGTCATCCTGGGAGACTGATATTGGTTTTGTACAAACTGTATATATTTCATTTTTTTTTAATTACTTTTATCTTTTCTTTTCATTCTTAATAGTTTTAGTTTCGTATTTCACTAGTTTTATTTTCTTTTAAACCCACAAGCCTCTCATTTNATTTGCCCCATTGAAGTGTTGGAAGCAGAAGAGCTTAGAGGGTTAACATCCACAGGGAGGAGCGAACAGGACAGGGGACCCACAACTGACCAACAGGGTATTCCATCCCATCTGCATCATGCTAAGTATAAAAGCTGAGGGATCAAAGAGGTCAGCCTCTTTCTTCAGTGATGGGCATCCAAGGAGGACTCTGTCTGCCTTTGATCCCAATTTGTGCATTCTTGAATCCACATCCAGAATGCAGTTTCTATCTATTGCTGAGTCCAGTCTGTCTGAGACTTCCCAGTGCCAGCTGGTGTTGTGATTGTCATCCTGGGAGACTGATATTGGTTTTGTACAAACTGTATATATTTCATTTTTTTTTAATTACTTTTATCTTTTCTTTTCATTCTTAATAGTTTTAGTTTCGTATTTCACTAGTTTTATTTTCTTTTAAACCCACAAGCCTCTCATTTATTCTCCCTCCCTTCTCTTCTGGGAAGATCTATCATTTGTTTAGTGGCCAGCTCAGCCTAAATCACGACACATGCCAAGGAATATCACACTAGATGAAATTTAGACATTCATACACCTTGCACAGCTGATTTCCATACACAGGCTTACAATTAGGAAGATGTCATTGTAGAAATAAAATTAACAAGTTCTGCTACAAACAACAGTTTTGTCAGTCTTGCATTATAGATTTGTGAGTTACTGTGCACTTGCTTATTTACTGCTGATATAAGTTTTCCTTTCACTTGTTTCATTGAAATACTTTAGTCTTGGTTTGAAAGTTTAAAGACATAGAATTTGTTGCAAAATATGTTCTATAGTATTTAACATATTTCTTAAGTATTTCAAGTTGCAACTCAAACTTGGAGAATGAATTTAGCCCAGACAGAGCTCCTTTGGTTGTTACAGTTCTTGAAGTGAACAGAGCTCCTAAAGGGACATAGATGCATTCTCACATAACTAGTTTAAATTCTTTGTCTCTTGTAATGACAGGAAATGCACAAACTGCTAGTGAGTGATGGAAATGTACTTATCATCTACAAGCTTTGTTGCTTTATTATCTAGAAATTTTGCTGGTTTATTGACAACTTTGTTTCATATTTTCGTGAGTTTGAGCTCTGTAGATATTAAGTAGTTGTTATTTAACATCATGATTGTCATGATTATTTTTTTAAAGATGAGTTCTGTTTTTAATATTTTCCTTTGGAATTTCCTACTAAACTGTATTTCAGTGAGCATAATCTCAACGAAGGCACAACAGAACTAGGGAAAAATAATGCAAGGTGTATTTCTCTATTTTTCTTCATCTTTACTTCATCAGAAATTTATATCTAATGGAAAGCATCATCAGTATTTGAAACTGTTGAATGTTTCTCACTGGAATGTTAATAAAATATATTAAAAAGGCAATACTGAGTACTTCTGCACAAGCATATTTCACTGTACTACAGACATCTTGTTCTGCTGGTACTATTCAGATTAAGCACAGAGTAATGCTTTGAGATCATGACTGTCAATTTAAGAACCTAAACTGAAAATTAATAGAGATTCGGAGCATCACTCCAGATATTAATCCAAAGACAGATTTGGCTTACTTCATTTGAAAGCAGAGAATTATCTTTCAACGAGCTATTCCTTTTTTTTTTTTTTTTTTTTTTTTTTAATTTNNTTTTTTTTTTTTTTCAGATAAAATCAATCAAGTTTTCTTCCTTGAATATCTTTTACTTCTCATTGCCTGTGCAAACATATGTTTAGCTCCTAGTTGACTACCCATCACTGATTAAGTTACCCTATCAAATGAGGTGAACACATTCTGTTTACAAAGAGTTTTTCTGTAGTTTCCAGAAACATTGACATCTTATGCTATAATTACATTAAAATATTCGAAACCGTCTCATACTGGCTGTGAGTTGCCACAGCTTTGTTTCCTTTTCTGACAGAGTTTTTTCATTGTTACAACATCAAGATCCTTAAATTTGCTTTGTAGAAGGTATAACATCATGAAAATGGAGCTGGACAAATTACACTGCAAACAAAAAATGAACTGTAAGAACTGGGGTCATTTTAACAGGTCTCATTTTTCTTTTATTGCTGGAAAAAACCCCAACATTGCCTTTCATGTCTGAAAAAATTGAGATATCTTAAATGTTTCACACATCCTGTTCTTGAATACTAATTCTTACATAAGAAAATGGAAAAATCTCCATCCTCAGGCTTCAGCTTTTATGATAGAGTAAGGTCATACTGAACAACTCCAGAGATTAAATCCTGAAAGAAAGATTATTTACTTGAATATCTATTGCACCTACTAATACCAACCCAGACCCCTGTATGATAGATGCTAAAAAGACACCCCTTGCCTTCAGGAACTTAAAACATGGATTTTCACCAGACATAACTAGAAGAAGTAAATCAAGGAGGAAATTGAAAAGCAAGTAGCAGAAAAGCAAGTAAATCACCTTATAAGGGATATGTGTCACTTTTTACAGCTTACTCAACCACAATCAACATTTTTAAGGGAGCACTTTTCACAGAGTTTTCTTATTCAGAAAAGGATTATATATACTCTATGGTAAAAACTTCAATTCTAGTTCTCCCTTGAGTACTAATTATACTGTTGTTGTTGAGCCCTAATTATATTTTTATTGTTGCTATTGCTGTTGTTATTATTGTTGTTGTTATTATTGTTTTTGTTGTTGTTGTTGTTACTGATATTTATACTACCTTGCTTATAGATAACTTCAAGTTTAGTCCTGTGTTGGCATCTGAACAGTAGTTATCAACTCTGAAAGCACCCTGGAGCTCAAAGTGTACCTCGCTTCTTGCTGGCTTAAGATGAGAAACTGGTCCAACTTGCTAATGGAATTGTAAACACCAGCTTCTGCTTCTCTTTGTGGCTTTCAGATACTAGCTAGGTGTGAGCTCAAACCCACTATTGTCGTTAAGCAAACTGGTCTTCCAATCGAATCTGTGATTTTCTGAAGTTAAGCAAAATCTTAGAAAAAATTATTCTACTGAACAAAAAATACAGAGGTATCTGATATTATTCCTAAACTGCGTACTAAATCTCACCTTTGAAGAAGAATAAACAACATAAAAAGCTGTCTTAGCGTGCTCACAGTTCATTCATAAAGAAAAAATAACAAATCTACTTCCACCCACGAAATAAAACAAACAAATGTAATGCATTTTCAAACACTTGCTTCTGGAGATCTCTTTCTCAGAATGTTCCATCTTTTTAATGTATATGGGCATTTTAATTGTTCAGAAGAAATGAAGGGGAACTAGTTACCAAAGGAGGTGTCTCTTTCTTCACTCCTCTAATTTTTCAGAATCTTTATATATAATTAGAGATTGCTGATGCAGTGATTATTGTGAAACAAAAGAAGCTTGATTGCTACGCTGTTATACATGGAATGAGGGGGAAATAATTTGCCGTGACTGAATTTACTACTAAATATTTAATGGAATATCATGTCCCAACATATTTCAACTATGCAGGGTGTGGTGTTTAGCTAAGCAATTTTAAACTGTACAACTTTTTTATTTTTTTCTATTTTTTTATTATTTAATTGGACATGTCTCCTGTCATAATTTCTTTACTTAGAATAATTAGGTATTACATATACATTCTGTGTAATTAAGCTACTAAGCTGCTAGAAAGGTACTACATAGTTACTATTACTGAAACATCATGGAGCAAATCAATTGAGTCTTGAGGGAATTGGATGATGGAGTTCCCAAGACACTCTCCATAATATTTGAACTGTCATGGGAGTAAGATGAAAGCCCTGGTGACTGGGGAAAGGGAAATATTTATTGCGCCTGTTTTTAAAAAGGTTAAAAAGGAGGATCTTTGGAACTACTCACCTGTCAACCTCACCTTTGTACCTGGGAAGATCATGGAACAGATCTTTACAAAAGGTGTGCTAAGGCAGGTGGAAGACAGGGAGGTGATCTGAGACAGCCAGCATGGCTTTGCTAAGGGCAAGTCCTGCCTGACCAACCTAGTGGCCTTCTATGATGGAGTGACTACATCAGTGGGCATGGGAAGAGTTATGGATGTCATCCTCTGGAATTCTTTAAGGCCTTTGACACGGTCTTCCACAACATTCTGTTCAACCTGGAGAAGTGAAGGCTCCAGGACACCTTATTGTAGAACTTCTGTACTTAAAGGGGGCTTATAAGAAAGATGGGGACAGACTTTAATAGCCCCTGTTGCGACACGATAAGGGGTAGCGGTTTTAAACTAAAAGAGAATGGATTTAGGTATATGGAAGAAATTTTTTATGCCTAGTGTGGTAAAATGCTGGAACAGACTGCCCAGAGAGGTGGTAGATGCTCCACCCCTGGAAATAATTAAGAGGATAGACAGGGCTCTGAGCAATCTTACCTAGTTGAAGATGTCCCTGTGCATTGCAAGGGAGTGTTGGGCTAGATGACCTTTAAAGGTCCCTTCCAACCAAGCCATGATTCTATAAGATACAGACTGCAGTTCCCATTAGACATCTTCATGAAGGGTACCATGGAGTTGTCTTTGACTGCTCGTGCTCAAAGGTATTCCATACATTAATATCAAAGGCGAAGGTCAACACTGCTTTTTCCAAGAGGAAAATCATGATTTTTTTTTTTTTCTTCAGTGATCTAATCCAATAAATACAAAATGGGGAGATTCAGATTTGTTTTCTGTAACTCCAAGTCCATATCTCCCCAGGAATTATTTTAACCAGAGGATTGTACACATGGTTGAGAAGGTACCTGTATATTTAATTGCCTCCAGGGTCCTAGGTATTAAAGAATGAAAGACTCCTTGTGCTGTAAAAAGCAGAAAAAGCATTTGAATCTGTAATCCAGTAATAAGGGTTCTATCTCAAGAATGGCAATTTGAGCCCCCTCGGGCTGCAAGAGGATTGAAGCTATGGCTCAGCAAACCTTTCAAACCAGTGGCTCTGGGATGCTTTTCTGGCAGTCAGCTTGAAGCAAGGCTGACGGAGAAATCAGGATAGTCCATGAGAGATTTGGATGAGTGTCAGCAGTCCACTGGTCCAAAAGTGGGGGAAGTGCGTCATTTAGCACTGCCACAATTGCACCTCTGCACTCTCTTTTAGGAGGGTTTTTAGTAGAAAACAATTACATCAGCAATTTGGAGATGGTTTAATCATGTCAGTATGTATAATATGTTCTTTTAGTAGGACAAATGTTTGCTTTTTAATAAACTCTGGTTTTATTAATATTTATTATTTTGAAAATATTTTTGTCTGTTTCCACTTTTATGGGATATTTTCAGCAAGCATAAAGAAATTTAGGATGTATTTGAAATGAATCCAGATGAAAGCAATACAGATATTTTAAAGAGCTGATGTATTTAGTTAGTGTGTTCTGTACTTACAAGCAAAAGATACATGCAAATATATGCAACCATGTTACACAAATGGTAAGTTGGATGAGTTTCATATCCTATAGGAAAGTCATCAGGTAAGAAAATTAGTTTATTTGATGTCACAGACAAGCATGTCTCTGCGAGAAGAAGAATGAGACACAAAGAAAAGTCAATCAATAGTAACAAAAAAAAAAGGACGAGCAGAATAATGTATGTTATCACCCTGATCTTCCAAAAGATGGACAAGGATAAATTTTAGCATGCCTAAAGAATCCCCAGCCCTAGAGTTCTTTTAATTCCTTCCTGTAATCATAGAATCATGGAATGGTTAGAGTTGGAAGGGACCTTAAAGATCATCAAGTTCCAACCCCCCTGCCATGGGCAGAGACACCTCTCACTAGACCAGGTTGCTCAAAGCCCCATCCAGCCTGGCCTTAAACACTTCCAGGGATGGTGCATCAACAACTTCCCTGGGCAACCTGTTCCAGTGCCTCACCACTCGCACAGGAAAGAACTTCTTCCTAAGATCTCATCTAAATCTCCCCTCTTCCAATTTAAAACCATTACCCCTCGTCCTGTCACTAGACTTCCTGACAAAGAGTCCCTCTCCAGCTCTCCTGGAGCTCCCTTCAGATACTGAAAGGCCGCTATCAGGTGTCCACGGAGCCTTCTCTTGTCCAGGCTGAACAGCCCCAGCTCTCTCAGTCTGTCCTCATAGGAGAGGTGCTCCCATCCCTCTAATCATCTTGGTGGCCCTGCGCTGGACCTGTTCCAACAGTTCGAAGTCCTTTCTATGTTGAGGACTCCAGAACTGAACACAGGACTCCAGGTGGGGTCTCAGGAGCACAGAGTAGAGGGGGAGAATCCCCTCCCTGGCCCTGCTGCTCACACTTCTTTTGATGCAGCCCAGGCTGGGGTTGGTTTCTGGGCTGCCAGCGCGCACTGCCGGCTCATGTTGAGCTTCTCATCCA
>VXBW01007926.1:429811-452328 GCA_013400375.1 Thinocorus orbignyianus | reverse complement strand
TCCATGTGCCTTAGCAGAGATTCCAGGAGGATCTGCTCCATGATCTTGCCAGGTACAGAGGTGAGACTGACTGGCCTATAATTTCCTGGGTCCTCTTTTTTTCCCTTTTTTGAATACTGGGGTTATGTTCCCCTTTTTCCAATCTGCGGGAATTTCACCAGACTGCCACGATTTCTCAAATATGATGGAAAGTGGCTTCGCAACTTGGTCCGCCAGCTCCTTCAGGACCCGTGGATGAATTTCATCAGGTCCCATGGACTTATGCACTTTCAGGTTGTTCAGGTGGTCTCGAACCTGATCTTCTCCTACTATGGGCAGTTCTCCATTCTCAGAGCCCCTTGTTTTACCTACTGTGACTTGGGCAGTGCAGTTAGAGCCCTTGCCAGTGAATCCAAATCAAGGAATCTGTTTGGGTTTGCATATTCAAAGCTCTATCCTACAATTCCCCTTAGATAATGTACCTATATAAATATAATTATCTCTACACACATGCGTGTATGCACACAAGCATGGCTTCTGCATCACTGTATTTATTCTTTTTCTATAGAATCTCTTAAATTTAAAAAAACAACTAAACATTGTTTTCTAATATGCTACCTGAAAATGTGGTCAAGCACAACACAGACTTTTTTTTTTTTTAACATTTACATTTTTTTTTTTCTGTTTATCGTGATTTTATGCTTTCTGACTTTATTGCCTTTGGTATCCCAGGCAGCTTGTCTTTTGGATGCTGACTTTGTAAGAAAGTAACCTTTTGTTAGACATTTGATAAAGACGGAAAAAAGCAAGCATTTAAACAGAAAAACATGCAAACTTTGTGTCACTCTTTTCTGCAGCCATACAATGAAAATCAAAACATCTACTGGATTTCTGTTGACACACTGTTTTCCAAACACAAGTACAAAACCTTAACATCAGTTGTCACTATGCCTTCTTTTTAAAAATTTTCCTTATGTGTTGTTCTATTAATATATCCATTCATTTTCCTATGTTTAAATTTTCTCATGTATTAAAAATCAGTCAACTTTTATCTTTTTATTCTTATTTAACAGACCTTCACTTTTTTATGTAGCTAAAATAATAACTTGAACCTCTCTGTTTCTTGTTGTGTCAAATAAAAGAATCAGGCAGCCAGCTTTAAAATCATCTTTCTGTAATCAGTTTCTCATTCTTAAACTGCAAATTGTTGATTTTTGAGTAGTTGATTTTTCAGTGATATAGTAGTTTTTCAACTAAGCTAGGGAAAGTAGTATTTTTTAAGCGGAGCTGAAAATATTTCTTTACAAATATTTCAAAAGCATTCAAAATAATTTTAAATGAGGGGTTTCAAAACTTTTGCAAATGTTTGTGGGGTTTTTTTTCTCCGCCTTCAAAAGTAATTTATTCCTTTCCCACCAGGATTAGCACAACCTTGACATGGCTGACAGATGCTGTCATACAACCAGATCTCTCCCTGTAATTACTATTAGAATTAATATGAGCACAGTCTTGTCCCTGTTTTTTTTTTTTTTAATCACTTCAAGACTGAGTTTTCCAAATGACCTGTAGCAGTGAACATGGCTCCTAAACTAACATCAGTAGTGTCCTTTGAGCATTTCAGAGAATTTTTCATCACCCTTATCCTCTGTATGGTAAATATTTCATATAAAAACATTTGGCTCCCTGCCCCAAAATATCTCATAAACAATTGTGCATGGCCCGTAAGTCAAGAGCAATGGCTGTAAATGGCAGTGTGAATAAACTGTGAGAATCTGTTGCACAAACTACCAAACGAATTTAAAAAGCCTGCATTAATTTTCGATCATTCATTGTTGGAAATGTGAAACACTGTTTCAAAATTTCAGTCAAAACTGAGCCTTTGGAAAATATCTCCCAGTTGTAGCTCATTGTAAAGAAGTCCTGAAGAGTGAAAAGTTTTCCCACGCGTCTTGTTTTCACATCTACATCCCTTTCCCTACAGAGATACCACAGAGTTTCTAGAGAGGTATTGTCTCTTAGAAGTACTGGTCCTTCTTTTTACCCATTGTACTCCCTTGTGCTCTCCTACTGCCCCATCAAAAGCAGTGCTAGCCCACATCAAGCATGATTCCCTTCCTCAGTCGAACTTCTGAAGCACACAACAAGTGGTTTTTTTTTTTTTAAGTATGTGTGAGTCAGCAGAATAAAAGCCCTGGTCAATCACTGAAACATCATGACATTAACCCAGGTAAAACCTCACTAGCAATAGCAAACACCTCACACTCACTCTAGTGCAGAATGCAGGAGAAACACAGGACACTTACCTAGTAATTAAACAAAACACCTGAAAGCCAGTTGCATCAAATTTCTCCACTCTTATCAGACTCTACAGAAACAAACACCTTTGGTAAGCATTTCCTAAGGTGGAAGAGGATATTGGTAATTCTGTGAAGATAAGAAAGTAAGTAGATGCTGCTGTGTGCAGTTCAATTATGCACCTTCTGATGAGGCCAAAAGGGCAGGATTATTGAGTTTGAAAATGCTTTCACACTGTTTGGGACCACAGACAGCCGCTACTTTGCTTTGTTGTGATATTTTCTTTCTTCACCATCCCCCCCACCCCGCCCCGCCCCCTCCTTCTCTCTCTCTTGTATTCCAGCTGTCCCTCTCTCTTGTAATACAGAGTAAAAGAAAGCACTCAGTATTTACTCACTGTTAAAAGAAAAAGAAAAAAGATTTGTAGAATTGCTTTATATTTGTTTTGAAATAGTGAAGTAAAATTCTGTTCTTGTTTCATGGGCCTGGATTTTGAATAATTTGAGATTAATTTGAAGCAGCTCATATCCCGGGCTGCATCAAAAGAAGTGCGACCAGCAGGTCGCGAGAGGTGATTCTCCCCCTCTGCTCTGTGCTCGTGAGACCGCACCTGGAGTACTGCATCCANGTCTAGTGAGAAGTGTCCCTGCCCATGGCAGGAGGGTTGGAACTTGATGATCTTTAAGGTCCCTTCCAACTCTAACCATTCTATGATTCTATGATAATTTATAGGTGATGATAAAAGCTTCATTATTTATACATACTGACATCATGGTCATAAAATGTTCATTGGACATAATTTTTTGAGGGATTCTCTGTCTCAGAAAGAAGATTATTTTTAAAATATTTTGCTTGTGATTCTGAAAACATACCATTGTTGTATTTTGTTCTCTGCCTTAATTTATTTTTCATGATTAGAAGTTTTGGTTTAAAATCTACCCTAAAATGTATCTCTGGTGACACTCTGGTGATTTAGCCCTTCCATTTACTATGGGTTAACTTGAGAGATGGCGACCTGCCCCATGTAAGGATTCATTTCTGCCTCCGGTTTTAGAGGGACACACAGAAGCTGAAATAATTATCTCCAACTTGAAAGCATTTCCTCTTTCTTTGCAAGGGGGAAAACATGCTCGATTTTTCTTATTCTCCCTGTATTAATAGCCTGTGGTCATGTCTTCTGCTATAGAGCTCCTTATCCAAAGCTATCTCAGTTTAACTCCTGTATCAGTCATAAATTTATTGATTCTCTTTATTTGAAAACTTAATGTCATCAGAATAAAAATATCCCATGTATATAGGATTTTCAATGGAAATATTTTAGTGAAAAATGAATGCACTCAAAGCTAAAAGGGAAACGGAAACACTTGTATTTAATTTTACTTGGCAGTTTATAATATTTAAGAATGCTGTGTTTTACATTTTTCAGCACTGGTAATATTTCCTACATTAGTATAATCTTTGTAAATAGAGTAAGCTTCTTAAAAGTACAAAAATTAGCTTACTCTTGGACAAGATGTCACCCTGCAGATCTAGCTTGCTTTTTCACTCTGCTTAAGGTGATTTTCTACAGAATCATTTGCACAAGATCTTATGTCAAAATTGTAAGAACACGGAACATATTTTTTTGCATTTCCTGACCTTTATGCCTCTCAGTCTGCTTGATATTTAAAATAATATCTTGACATCAACTACGCCATTATTTCCAAAAAGTTAAGTTTGTAGCATCAGCACTGTGTTTATCTTATTTCTGTCCTTTCAGCAGCAGAGTTCAGCTGGTTACCAGTGACCCCTGCTATTCTGCATTCCTTCCAGCTAAACATCCACAATGAAAATCCTTCTCATTAGATTGTCTTTACATTCCAGTGTGTAAAATTAGCACTTGAACAGAATTCTGTGAGGGTCTATTGGGAAGTAGCTTCAGGTAAACATCTTGTGCTGTGCATGTTGGTTACAGGCTGGATCAACCAATTACCTTAGTAAGTGGTCTTCCTTGTTTATTCAAAACAGAGTCCTCCCTCCTCACTTAATTATTAATCTACTGTGGGATTCTAACAAAGTCTGTTTAAGGCAGAAGTAACTTGCTCCTAAATATTTTATTACCTAAGTAAGAACAGACATAGGGTTAAGAGAACATTTCCTGTTAAATAACCTTATCAACCCATAACCTCTCTTAGGCTTTTCATTGTTCTTTGGGTATGTTGTCCTTAGCAAGTGCAAAAATGCTACTTTATCGTCAGATTTTAATAGGCAACGGAGTATTGAAAATAGACAAATTCTTATAATGCAAAATTAAGATGGTAAATTCACAATGACAGCGCTATAGATTAACACGTATGGTATTTGGCATTCATGCAAAAGATCCATGAAAGGAAAAATTTTCAAAAGTCCATAAATAATTTGCATGAATTTAAAATGTTCTCACAAATATGCTATACAGGCAAACTTTTATTCCACTCTATTATAAATTATCTTGTGCTTTTTATGTCAATGTGGCACTGCAGAAACTTATAAATTATATAGCATTATCAAACCCCAATATATTATATGCCAAACATTGCTAAGAATTTAGAAAGACGGTCTAATTACACTAAATGTGAATTTATTTCAAAATCATGGGCTTTTAGGACATTTGTAACCAAATTTTGACATAGACATTCAAAACTATCAAATAGGTGACTAAGGTAATCTATAAAACCAGTGCGTTTGAATTATTTATTGGTTATCTAGGATTTCACAATGAAAACATACCAAATTACTGACCACCATTTTGTTTAAAATGGAAATACAGTGACACGTTTCCCTCGCTGGATATATTCAAAAGCTTCTGAACATGGTCCTGGCTGACTGGCTCTAGGTGGCCCTGCATGAGCAGGAGGGTTGGACCGGATGACCTCCAGAGGATGGTTCAATCTTCAACCATTCTGTAATTCTTTGAGTATTCATGAGCAACAATTTTCTTAAACTACACTAGTCTATTAAAGATCTAATTAGCTTTATTTTTTCAAATATTGCTTTAGGTACATTAGCAGAAATCAGATTTATTTTGTCCAGCAAAAATACAATTACTTAATATGAATTGATAAACTGAATCTCTCTCTATGACAGATTTAGAGTCAGAGGAATGAAATATAGATGAGGGGAATGAAAGATTACCTCATAACTCAGCAAGATCTCTTTGCTAAATTCAAAGAATTAACTGTCCTTCATCATTCATTCTAAAATTTTCTGTGATACATGAAATAGAATCTGCTGTTTGGATGACTTTAAAATGTTAAGAGAATATTACTCTAAAATTCTTATTTACATACAGGCTTTAACATTAGTCTTTACCAATGCAACTCTGTGTTTATTGCACAGTGGATTGTATTGGTTAAGGGCATAAGCCAGTCACCCAAACCTAGGAATCAAGGACAGTAGTAAAAGTTTTCACATGTTCTGCCTAGCCTCCAGCTGCTGTTCCAAGAGGGCGTGTTAGAACCTGTCATATCTGGCAACCACACATGAGTGTTCTGTATACTCTAGAGAATCAGCCTTTACTGTATAAATAACTAATGGAAATTGACACATATATCACCTATGGGAATCCATGTGTAGTTGGCTACGTGTCAGTATGCCCAATCCTCTATCTGATAATACTCTCCAAGTATGCAAATGTAAAATGCTGAAAATAATTTGTTTTCCATTTCTGCACTAGAGAAAGCAAGAGATGTCGCTGGTACTTAAACTGTAGTAAACTAAATTCAGATTTAGACATGAAGAAAAATCATCTTACAAAATGGATAGTTAATGACTGGAATAGATTGCCTGAGGAGTTTAAGGAGTTTGCCTCCCTGGAGACCTTTTAAGAACAGGTGAGACAAACATTTGTCAGTAATGACAGATATAAAGCTATTAGCCTCACAGTGGATTTAGACTAGATGATTCCTTCAAAAGACATGGACAAGATGGAACAGATACTGATTCAAATGGAAATGAATGTCTGACAATAACATTGTCTCCATTTTTACTCATTTACCCTGGTGCCCTAAAATCAGCTTCTTCTACCTCTATATTTGACCTTAAGATATGGGTCCTATACTATATCTGCGTTCCTCTGTTTCATTAATTAGAGGAACCTGCCATGCCGCATACCTCTCAAATGTAGCGATCCGTATGCAGCCATCAATAATCAATCAACTGTATTATTGTTTTAGGTGAATCTCAAAATAATTTCTTTTAAACTAGCTTTGAAAAAGGATGATGCATTAAAGATGACTATGAAGGGTGCACTGCTCCACATGCAGCTGTCTTTTACGGAAAATCATATACAAAATTTGTTCAAAAACCTGCTTTAGAATTGCCACATAAGGCTGAGCTGGGGTAGGTTTTTATGCTGTAATTGAAAATAATATTTAAAATAATTTCAGCATTCGCAATTCCAATGTGCGGAAAGCTCTCCATAAAATAGTGACTAGCCTGACTGATTCAAGTTCTGTCTTCAGTTTTCTGTTCCTGACCAACAGTACCTACTGGTGTACTGGAAACAGGATGGCTGGTTGGTGGCACTGCACTGACAGAGCTCAGGTAGTGAAGAACTAAATGGCGTCTAACCTCTCTAATAATCTCTGCATTACCATGAGGCCAAATCCTAAAAAAAGTGGGGTATGTAATTTTGGCTTCTGGAAGTCTGGACTGGGTGATCTCCAGAGACCCCGACTATTCTGTGGTTCTGTGGAATGGCACAAAGCACTGATTGAATGATATTTAAATAAGCATTGTAGGGTAAGATACGGTGAAAGGCAATATGTAATCATCACTTTAACAGCTAATAATTTTGCATGATACAACAGTCATATAATGCAAGTGTTTTGTTTTGTCTACCTTATTCAAAGTATTTTACTCTAAAATAGCACTTTTTGGCGTACTTTCTTTACCTAAAGTACGTAGCTGTAAAGCAAGGGAGAGACTGAACAGTGAAGATTCTTGTTAACTGAGATAGACAAAATACTTTAGCCTCTAACATTCCTTGGTACTGAACACAATGTTGATTTTCCTGTTCAGAGAAAGCTTTTTTACATACACTGCCTGGAGGTGAACTTCTGACCTCTAAACTTCACAATTCAGGATAAGGTGTCCAAGTTCACTTCAGCGATGTTATTCTTTTCAGAGATGGTCTAGAGAATTGCCATGGTAACCCAGGCATAACTGTGAATAAAACTTCAGATAAAGTCCTCACAGATGTTTCTAAGGGCATGGATGCATGGTACCAGTGATCTCACCAAAAGCAGAATCCTTCACTGCTTGCACACAGGAGCTGTGTGAAACTCCCACTATCATCTATCACAAAAGCTGATGCTTCCTTGATGATAGGCTCATTCTAAATCTGCATTATGTGGCTTCATAGAATTAACCACATCTGGGAAGATCTCATTGAATTGTTTTATGCCATACTGGGAGAATGAACATTAAATGTGACTACATGCAATACATTGAATACTTCCACATGTAACATAAGAACGTGGGAATGTTTTTACTTTCTTTGATAAATAAGAAAATAATTATGTAGCCTGAAGATTATATTCAAGGACTAAAGAGGGCAACTGTAATGATCAATCAAACAGACAAGTCTGGCAAGTGACTTTTCTACATGGAGGGGAAAAAAGGTTCATTTATCTAATACTTTCAACCTCTGTAGGTCTGAGAAACAATCTCATATGAAGGTCCATTTTGTATAAAAGAATGAAACTGTAAAAGGGAAAAGGACTCTGAAACAAACTCCATGATATTTAGATGAACCAGCTGTTGGGAGTAATAGAGTTAGAATTTAGACCACCCAATAATAAAATATCATAATGAGTTTTGACTAGATATAATAACTGCTTGACTAAAAGCTAATTCTATTGTTCATCTTTACAAAAAATGTACAGTAATCTGGAACTACTGATTAGTTAGGACCAGTGATTATGTCTGGAATATTTTAAATATTGACAAATGAAGTGAAATGTGGATATAATAATATGTTAACATTTTAAAAGAGCTAATGTTCCCAAACCTAAGCAACTTGGGAGTTATGAATGAGATTGCCTCGGAAAAAACAGCTACAAAAAAAAAAAAGTCCAAATTGAGAATTATGGATGGCCAGGAAAAAACTATTTATAATCCAAAAAGTATATAACTTTATTAAAACTTATTTATTTCTGTCATAAAATCAAGGACTAAACTTAGAGGCAAGAACAGATATATAAAAAGTAAGAAGTGGGAAATAACAGTGGGTGTTTAAAAAAGGGAGCATCAAATAGTTAAAGGTAGTCAGAAAAATGAGAACTAGAATAAGACACTGAGTGTAGTCATTGACACAAATTTCTAAGAAGGTGGTGGGTTCTCTATGTATTTTATATGAAGACAAACAGAAGATATTGGTTTCAATGAAAGAGTAAACATGCAAAATAAAACATCTTATAGGATAGAAGAATTGAATCTGGCACATGTAATAGACTGTCACTGTTTTAAGTTCTGTGAATCTTTCCTGTATTCCCAGTTATTTTCTTCTGTGCACTCATAAAATGACTAACTTTACTTTTTGGTTTCACTGTGTCAGAAACTGTACATCTCATGTGTTGGAGAGGGCTGGCAGATAAATCTTTCTAGATCAGACCAAGATACTTAAACTGTTGTCATATGTCTATGCTTTTTCATGTACAAACCATTGTCTATGTCAAAGTTCATCAATCTGGATTGTTCTGAGAGAACACTTTATTTCAGTATGTTTCATATTTTGCAATGCAACTGGCCTTTAATCGATAGACATAGCTTTACAGAAGTACTGCTAATGAAATACCTCCAGAAAAGTTTACGAAATTTCAAAGTTAAGAAGCTACCCAACTTTTAAATTAGGGTGTCAAAAAAGTCATGTTTGCTGCTGCAGTTATCTATAACATTATTATTATATTAGTTATCATATTAAAGTTATATATATTTTTATATTATTATACGTGAGCTTATGGTGATTCAGTACCCATTTTTAAAACTAAAGGACTAAAGACCGTGAATTTTTATTTGAAAGTGATTACAAATACATCCGTTTAAAAACAGCTACAATAAGTTTACATAAAAAATACATAAATATAGAAAGATGACATTGTCTTAGAGTATCTTATACTGTTTTACAACAGCAATAGTATACATGGTTACTATATCTACTTGAAGCATAATAATCTCCATCATTCTTTGATGAAAGTACTGCTTTAGCAGGTATCCACTTCCCAGATTTCACTATCAGCCATAAAGGAAAATTCTGGTTTTGAAAGATACAAAGTAGTTTCAGTGAATGCTTAGCTTCTGCAAACACACACAATGCACCTCTGCTTATAACTCATTTATTTTCTGTTCTTAGTCTCTTTGTCTTCTCATCCTCCATTCCCCAAAAGAACAGAAAAATAAAACAGGATTTATGCTATGAGATGACCACTGTTAAGAGTACTTTGTGTTTTTACACATGAGTTATTTTAGAGTTTTTTTCAAGAAGAATAGTTTGCAATAGGCTACTCACATAGGCAAGCCACTGCAGGACCGCAGCCTTAGAGCAGCCTTAGTCTCCTAATCTTTTTCTGATCCTTTGTATTCTCTTACTAGCATTTACAGACACAAAAAAAAGCCTGTACAGACATGTAAGAAGTAGTACTAATTTCTTTTTTTAAAGCCACTTACACTTTACACTTTAAAAATTGTAAATAGCTTTATTTCCTGTTAATGGAGTAATTTATATGGTACCTACTATCTACATTGACAGCACTTTTTATCCACTAGCAAATGTGAGGCATTTACTGAATCAATTACTTGAGTTATGAAGAGGAGCACAAAGCCTCATTGCCACTCCATTCTTCTCAATAACAAAGGAGAAAACACATTAAAAACTAGCATTGATGGGTTGTTGTGAGATTCAGTCAATGAGCACTCCCAGAGTTGAAATTAAAAGGCAGTTAGGAGAAAATTGTTTTCTCTGGTCATCAGTCACAATGTGAAAGGCCTTTTCCACAATGATTAATTAAAAGCTGAAAAAAGACTGAGCTTTAATAAAGTGTCTGGATGGTTTTTTGGTAGCATCATGAGTTAATGGACAGTGGCTTGCCTTGACTAAGTGTTATTGCTCTAGTCCATAATTTCATCTTGAAAATGGGCAAGGGAGTGAATCTTCCTCTTAGTAATTGAGTATTGATTTGAAAATAAATGGCACTGAAACTCAACCTGAACTGTCAGGATATATTCTGGACAGCACTGACAAGAAATGGCTTTCGGTTGGTGTGAAAGTTATGGATCAACTTGATACTTAAATACATAGAGCTCCACTGCAATCTATCTTCTGATTTATCAAGTTTCAGATGGTCAATATGTGACATTGCAGAGGAAATAACATTTATGTGCCTGAAGCAAGAACAGCGAAACATTATGGTCGCCTTCTTGAAATATTTCATTCAATTTGTGAAGCTATTTAAAAAACAACAGCAAAACTTTGGTTGTTGCCTGAAATAACTATTCCTACTTATAAACATTAAGGTTGGAACTATTTTAAGTGTTTACACAATTTAACATATGCCTGTTATCTTAAAATAACTTGGTGGCACTCAAGTGGCAACAGTATGGACTGTGCAACCTGACAGATGATAAAACTGACAGTCACCACCTTTAAGGCTTTAAGTGCTGTAGTCTGTTGGCTGTATTAAGAGGCATATAACCTTCACTATAGAAAGTCTTAAAACTTTCACTAGTGTTATAAAATCGACACTGGATGTAAAACTAAAATACTATAATGAAAGGTTATAGACAGAAAACAAAATTCAGTCAGGCTTTTTTAACCTAGTAAAGCTAAAGCAGAATTTTAAAGGCATTTAAGTGACAAAGTGCCAATGAAATTAATAGGTGTTAAGCTTTTTAGACAGTAGAGTTGGAGGGGTCTTACTGCGCTCTGAAGTAGCTCTAAGCTGTGGATGGCAATATCTTTGCATTAGGTATAAGAACACCAAAGTAATTAAAGAGTTAGGCACTGGTGCCTCAAAAGAAAGTGAAAGGAGCTCGAAATACAAATGCTGAATGGGGAATCACCTAAACACAGCCAACAAGAAGCCCAACTGTAACTTCACAGCTTTCAGCTGAATTAAGCTAGCCCTTTTTTATCTTTTAAAAACACAAGACCTCATTAGTTTTGTTGCAAAACTTGACATTACTTGCCTTTATATGAAGTGGTTATACATCAGTACAACTGATGTGCATGTCAGCTACAGCTAGCATGGACAGTATACACCCAGGAAACGTAAGCGCTCATTTTCTGTGCCCTCCTCTTTCTGAGAGTTCAAATTCCAAAGTCCTTCAAGGCCTCCTGAGACCCACTCAGTCCCATGAGGAGAAACTTCCTGGTGCATGTGCACACATGCATGTATATTCAGAAATGATGCCTATGTTATGGGGTCAGGAAGCCAGAAAGGAGTATATTTTCACAGGACACTGCTTATGAATCTCACATTAACCACAAAATTTTCTACTTTCTGTATGAAAAACAAAAAAAGATCTAGTGATCTGGAGGAAATGAGATGTGCCTTCCTTCTTCTTGTTCATCATTGTGATTTTACCGTATTTTAACTGATCTTAATTATATTAGTTAAATACCTCTGGAAGATCTCCTTTGACTAGGACTGACACCTAAAACTCAAGTAAATACTTTGGCCTTGATATCATTTGTCAATAGGTGTTCCGATCCACTAAACAATGAACATACTTTTTACCTGTTATCATTTTACTGTTAATTTAGTATCAGGCCCTCACACACTGTTTTAGAAATTCACTGGTTTGAATTGATGGAAATAATGAGGTTTGTTATTTATGTTCTCCATAGATTTTTGCCTGAGAATATATTGTACTTCTCTTTGACTCGTGCACACTCATTACCAAGTTGCACAACTGAGGAAGTTAAGGTATATGGAGTGCAATTCCTTCAGTAACCACGGTTTGGAGCTGCATATGAAATTGTGTCATGAATGGAGAAGTTGTAATACTGATTTCACAAGAAATAAAGTAAATTAACAACATGAATTGTTTACAAGTATGTTCTGTAAAAGACACAAACTGGATGATTAGAAATTATCTTGCAAGAATAGAATTTATTTTATTGAAGTTACTAATGACAAAATAGATTATTTTGAATGCATTGAGAAAATTTCCAGCATATTTAACTAAATCAAGTTAACATGCTACGGCAACAAAAATAAAATGCAAATCTTAATTAGATGATTATCATGATGGGTTTTGAACTGTATTTCACTTAACCATTATGTCTTATAAAGAACTATAAAGAC
The DNA here is from genome assembly GCA_013400375.1 of Thinocorus orbignyianus. NCBI lineage: Eukaryota > Metazoa > Chordata > Aves > Ciconiiformes > Thinocoridae > Thinocorus > Thinocorus orbignyianus. Next base: position 439,729 of record VXBW01007926.1, on the reverse strand, counting down.
AGAATGAGAAAGCAGAGATAATCTATTGAATTATAAACAGATAAAGGAAATATTTTCAGGAAGTCATTTGACAAGTCTACCTAAGTCTATGCCAGATTTAAGGAAATCACTGATATTTCTAGTCACTTGCAGTACATCAATACTTCCCTCTTGCCTGAACTTGTCTTCAAAGTACCTTCGGGCTTTGAGCAACCTGCTCTAGTGGGGAGGTGTCCCTGCCCATGGCAGGGGCGTTAGAACTTGATGATCTTTCAGGTCCCTTCCAACTCTAACCAGTCTGTGATTCTATTTCCTTTATCACAATATTTGGAAGAGCAAAATTAAGGCTCAAATTTTTGGAAATGTTTCTTAGTGAAAATCAATGGGTGTTAGTTGCTCCTTTGTGTCTACATAAATGAGACTGGTCATAATTAAATTGACCAAAGATACACAGGAAGTCTATCACGTTCTTATTTCCCAAGTGCTCAGTTAGTACTGTAATCTTCAGTAAGTTGTAGCGGGCATGAATTCAACCACAGTATTTGTAATAAAATTTGGAGAATGAGAATTTTGAAAACAGAGGTGGACATTATTAATCAGTGCTACAACTTAACTCAGAGTCTGTTTGGATCAAATTATTCACTGGATTTAGAATAGATACACTGAAGACTCCAAACTNATGATAATCAGTGGTGGTTTTGATTAGCAATGAGACAGATGTGTATTTTTTTTTCCCCTTCCCTTCCCTTCCCTTCCCTTCCCTTCCCTTCAATTCATTAATTAATTTGTAAGAAGTGCGTGTGTAAAGTGGACCTAGAATAAGGTTATCAGGATCCCTCTACAATTAGATGCAGTGTCTCTGGGCACCCAGAAGAGAAAATGAACAAATCCTAGTGACCCGCAGAAGAGGGACAGGATGGAGAAAACTACTTTTGTCAGCTTGTAAAGTATACAGGAAAGGCACATCCAAAACAGTAAGCACATGTTCCCCAACCAAAGACAGAGGGCAGAAGACACAATGAGGTCCAGTTAAATGGAGTTCAGTGTCTTCTGTGTCTCAGGGAATCTGACCGCAACACTGGGGTGTACATCCCTCTGACTGAAACCTGGATAGACCTCGAGGACCCATGCACCTCCATGCTGGCGAGGGCAGAGGGATATTGCAGTGTGTGAATGAATGAAATCAGTTTTCACTTTCAAACAAGGTCGGGCTCTGAAAGTTCTTACATTTTTGCTACAACATTACAGTAGTAGTTCTTGCACTGGGGGAGGGAAGTTGTTTCAGCAGTCACAATGAGTATGTGGGCACACCCAGTGTTTCTGTCACTTTGCTCTGCTTATATTTGTAGTTGGTGACAGTACCTTTAAAAGGACGTCTGGAAAGACATTGTTTTCACAAGGACTTGGCAGGTTTTCCTATTCAATTGTCAACTGTCTTAAAGGGGTCATGAAGTAAACTGTTTCCACTCAACAGCACTAAAAAAGCAAACAATCCTATTTTCACAAGAAATCCTCCTTTCAAGTTTTTACTCATGACACATACATTTGCAATTCACAGTCTCCAGCTCTGTCTGTTGCTACTGCAGCAGAGAATCCAACAGGACACAGAAATCACAAGTCAGACATCCCTGCAGGGATGGCTCCAGTTTGTGAACAAATTGCAACTGAGCAGCAGGAATCATATTCAGCGATGCCTGACAAACAGGTGGTAGTGATTTTTTTCAGAGCTTCAAATTTCACATTATTGTGCACCATAGTCTAGAACAGGAATGAATTTTTCACTCAGGGATATGAGTGAGCACTTTTTGTTCCTTCAACATTTACAGCCCTGAGCTCTTTTACATTCACATCTCACCTTTCACTGAAGGAATTCAAATCAATAGTTCTGACTTCTCAGAAATATATTGTACTCATAAACTATTGCTTTGTTAGTAAGAAGAAAGAAAGGGAAATAGGAAAGGGCATGTTAGAATAATCCCATCACTGTTCTACGACTGCGGATACAGAATTTAAAATTCATTGGGCTGGAAATATAGCATACAATAAGGATCATGAACCTTGCACAAAACTAGAATTTGAAAATAAAATTTTGCAAGCAAGGCTGAAATTAAGTATGTGTATGTTTGAAGCAAAGGGAAATGTATTTTCCAGTTATCTCCCTTCAGAATTCAGAAAGAGAAAACAATATTTGCTGTTTGAGAAACTGCTTTTTTATATTTATTTTTTGTTTAAAATATTTCTGCTGTGTGTTTTAGAGATGTTTCCTTGAGTATGCATAAGTACAAAAACTATACTTATTTTGGAAACAGGATTCCCTGACTCCAGCAACAGATTATGTTGAGTGCTAACTTTACAGGTGAATGCGTCTGTACTGACAATGCAAGTACCACAAACAACTGCTGATTCATGAACACTTAAATATTTTTGCTTGATGACAGCAACCCTAATGCAGATAATGGAATGCGAATTGAACATGACCTAGTGCAAACTGCAAATTCCTGTTGCCAAAGATGGTAAATTTTTGTACAATAGATCTCAGTAATGTAATTTATCAGTTGGATGGCCAGATGCTCCCACCAGACTTTACTTGGTACTCATGGGCGGCTCAAATATCTGAATTCTTCTGTGACAGAGACTTCTGTTTCGCTTGGATACAGATTCAAATAAGCCTTCTTCATTGACATGTAACTTTTATAAGATGGACTTAACCAAGGCCAATAATTTATTTCTTTTATTCAGTTTACATATCTTAGTTTTGCTAGAAATAGAAGGTTAGTATGTCATAGACTAGTACTATCTGATTAACTCTCATGATTTTACTTTCCCAGGAGTTACTGCATAACATTGTACTGTTTCATTCACCAACTCTGCAAAATAGTTTGCAGCGTGTTATACTGGCTGTAACAATCTCTTTTACAATGTGTCTTAATGTCACGGAATAGTACCTTAAATGGAGATATATTTATTTTTAGAAAAAAAAGTTCTGCAAATTATTTTTGGCACTAGTCAGCTTCTTAATGAACAGCTGCCATACATGATTCTACAGCAGTTGAAAGTGACGACTAACAGTCGTTAGTATGTAAAAAAACCCAAGAAACAAAATGTCATTGTTCAGTTCATTAGTCACCAAGATTATCAGTTGAAAAAAGATCTCATTTTAGACAGAATGAAAAGTCTTTATTTTTTCTTAATCTTTTTTCATACTTAAAAATTTGTATTTAAGTAAATTGAATTCTCATGTTCTTAGACTGAGTCTGACAGATATAATTAAAAAGAATAAATCCTCTGGTGAGTGAACCAATGCTTTTGTAAATCTCCTTTCCCTTGCTTAAAACTATTAGTTTCGAGATATATATTTTCATGCAAAGACAAATTCCTTTTACTATTGTTTTATGACTGTTTTTATGGAGCTAATTTTTCTGAAAGATTGAATATTGTCAGTAAAACATTCAGGCTTTGTGACAGAAACATCCTAACTATATGAAATACATTTTTTGTCAGTCATAAAAACCTCTGAATAAAACTTCAGCTAAATATTTTACCAACGCAGTTCCTGGATGAATTAATGTATGCATTTTCTGAAGCAGAAAGGAGCATTACTGCATCATCAATACCCATCACACTAGGTATCATTTTGAAGTTTCTTTTAAGTAGAGTAATTTTTTGTGGTAGTAGAGAACAATAAATCCAAGGGTCAGATTGCTTCCAGGAAAAGAAAAGTCTAGGTAAAGCACAAGGATATCCGAAGTATTTCGTCCTGAGAGTGTTTCTTGTGAATGCCAGAAAAGGACAAAATAGAGCAGCTTGCAGGTAGACACTGGCAGGAAATACCATCTCGTTCTGACTGCAGTTATGTCCAAACCTTAACCAGGCCTTACATGTTCCCCTGTCAGTGCCAGACAGGCTTTTCCTCCCTTCTGAATGCACTCAGGCATATGTGAATGAACAAGACAAGTATTATTTATGCTATTCAGTTTTCACAATCACATTTTCTCTCCTTGCTTTAACATGTTTTTGCCTACTTGTTCTGTAGGCAGCAGCTATTTGCAGCATTGCACTGAAGTCAGTCAATCTGCAGCTTATCCTACCTCTACTGACTAAACAGCACTTGTGGCTTGGAGTGTCTGTGTTCAGAAGAAAAATGTTCAGGTGGGTAGCAAAAGCCTTTTATAATATCTACAAGTGTCTTATACATACTATAAATACATATCCATCTCTGCGTTTTGATCACTGAAGAGATCAAAGACTGCAACTAAGCAAAATTTTTGAACATCATTTGTTAATAAGCAGCAAACCATTAATTTCCATTATCTTGTCTATTGCCCCAGGAAGGTACATTTCCCATAATTTTAATTTACATGGAAACACACAGATTTTTTTTTTTAAAACAAGACAAAGTTTGTAAGTGATACTTTTTATAGACAAAGTAATATAGTTGGAAAGAAAACAGACATGTTTTGGACACATAGCCCTCTGCAAGTCTGAAATAGAAATAGTAAACTTGAAGCAAAGTACTTCTGAGTTTCAGAGCTCAAGAAGGAATTTAGGCAACATTTAGGATAACAGGTAAAGTACTGATAAGGTTGAGAAGTTGGTGCTGATATGTAAATATACTCAACCAGAAGTGAAATAGCAACGAAGACAACCTGTGATGACCTGAAAACAATGGTACCCAAATAAATCCACTAAAGCACGAAAACAACAGCAGATTAAGCCAAAGCAAGGCCAAATAAGTGTGGTCTTACCTCTTTCCTCTACTATTTCTCTAACTCCCCAATGTTTCTGCCTTCTTTCTAGCACCAACACTACCATTAATGTGAACTTATGGTGAGTGAGATCTGATTTCTCACTAATGGTCACCCAGTTATGCTGAACACTGGAGTTTCAGAAAAACATACAGGTTCTTGTGCCCCACATCGCCTTTGTTCCTGCAATATAGCTAAAACAGAAGGTCACTCAACTGATTCATAGGACCCAGATGTGGTTACTCAGAAAAGAGAAAAGCAGTAGATGACTTAGTGGCACTAAAGTTGCCTTTTTGGAGGAAAATCAAACACTTTGTCTTAAAACAACTGTATGTTTCTCTCTGTTTATTTGTTTTCATTAAAAGGATATTTTTCTGAGTGTATTTCAAGCTTAGCATGCTGTTGGCTGCATTAGTCACAATAATAAAGATCTGCTGTAAAAAAAATCCAGGGTCAGGTTTGGTGGTGCTCCCTTCTCATGAAGCGCTTTGGGAGAAGGTGGAGGGGGCTCTCTTGGGTGTGTGTCTTGCCAGTAGGCAGTTAACAGCCTTGTGTGAGGAACAAACCTGCCTGGCCCAATTTTCAGGCTGTGGCTGGTATTCTCAAATGAGTTAAAACAAACTATTGCTGCTGAGATTGTCTGGAGACATTTCCCTGCATCACCGTGCATGTAATTCCTCTCTTTACTTCATCTGACTCACTTGATCATATGTTTACCTCCTCTGTAACATAAATGAAGACAACGTTGTTGCTCCAGCAGACTCTGATTATCTCCTGAAATTAAAAATCTATATGTTATTTTTAATTGCAAGGAAAATGCTTAATTCTTAAAGAGCATTAGTATGGATACTATCTAGCTGCTTTGAAACATATCTAATTGTGCTGAATAACATTGGTCTAGATTTACACTAGTACTGATTGCTGTTTTGCTACCATGGTAACTAGCAACAAATATTAGATCTAGTAGAATAATGAAAATTTATTTCCATTAAAAAAAAAAAAACCAAAAACAAACAAAAAAAACCCAGAACAGTTTGAAGGATTTCTTACAGAATTTTCCTCAGGAAATTTCATTTTTTAAACAAAAGAAGTTTTCCATGTGATTTTGGTTTTGAATTTCTAATTTTAAGAAGGGAAGTGAAATGACAATTTGAAGAGATATAAACCACTTCAGTGTGCTTTTATTTTGGCACTGACTTCTTTCCAGTCTGTCTGCTTCCATTAAATATTTTTTTTTTTTTTTGTTAATTTTTCTGAAAAACAGGTGAAAAGGCAGTGGAATAGAAAGTCTGTAGTAGAAGAACCAGCTCCTTGTTCCCAGTGTTAAGGACCACAGCATTCCTGGGAGGGAAACCAAAAGAGGGCAACAGGATCCCTCCCACTGGAATAGGTCAAGCAAGATCCAGATGAGAAAAGTATTTCACATACATTAATTAATATTTTTTTTGTTAGTAGTGTTTTTCTGAAATTAATTTTAGAAGCTATTCTGTGTATCAGATTGTCTGGAGGATATAAATATTGTGTTTGACAAGTATCAGAGAACAAATTTTATGTTTCAATTGTCTTGTGCAAGAATGTCTTTCCATGGATTGTCTCACTGAGATGCAAAGAAAATAACCAAAATCAGGGAAGTTCCGCACTGAATTATGTCTGCGTGGGTTTCATTAGTGCACAGACAGACTTCATCTTACAAACACTTGAAAGCACAAACACATGTAATGAAACTGAACATTGTTTAACCGCACTGTGAAACTATCTTTTCCCTGTCTGTCAGAACCACCTTTATTTCCATGTAGCGAAAACATGCCTAATTAACCAGTCTGATTTCTAATCCCTTTCCTTTTATTCCCATTTGCTACCTTAAAGAATTCTAGGCAGCCTGTTTCCCTGTTGTTTTCCTTCCCATACTGTCACCTTTGGAGATGTGAGCAGAGCTGCTGTAGCCACTGTCTGTTCCCAAGGATACTTGAAAGAAACATTTGATCCTTGCGGCACTCTGGTCACACTGTTTTGACCTCTGACTTCTTGATAAGACAAATGTATTACATTTGCAGGCTTCCAGGAAACTCAAGGGGGAAGTCTGGTTTGAGTTTTTTCCCAGTGGAAAAACGACATTTTCTGGACATGCACACAAAATTGCTTTCTGTCAATACAACAGGTTTTTTTCTCCTTTTTTATTTTTATTCCCCCAAAGTAAAGTAGGATGCTTAGAATATGAAGTATTTCAATAAGGAGATTGTGATGATACCTCAGGGAAGTTTTAGATAACTAGTTTGTTCATCTGACCTCATGGCCAGGCACAGTGGAGAATCTATCCCTTTAACATGGACCAAGAATGGGACGTCTTGTAGTACAACCATCATCGCTTAGTGCAAACTTGGCTCATAATCTCTCATAGTGATCCATGGCCACAAACTGTAACATAAGACTGGATTAATCAACTGGATTTTGCACAGGAGGCTGGTGAGTTGAGAACAGCACAAACATGAGAGAATCGACTTAAAAAAGCTTGAGGTACCTTACCATTGTCAATTTAAAATATTGTATGTTTTCTCTAAAAGAAAAGACATCTAGTTTCTATATAAAAAGGTGACAAAAACAACTTCAAGAGTTTTCCCATGGAAATCAACTTGTCCATATCAATTTTCCACCTCTACCCTATTGCAGGATCTAGTTGAGGTCCTTAACATGATTCATATAGAGGACAGAGGAAGTGGCGGTGTGGAGGAGACATCCCTTTCAGGTTTTATGTCTGAGTTGCAGGGAGAAATTATCTTTATTATTAGTTAAAATGTTTTAATTTTCCTCCTATTGGAGCTGTGTGCAACTATTTAGTATGAAAATGCCATGATTCTGTCAAATACAAGATTTTGTAAGTTTTCACTCATAAGAAGTACACAAAAGCTCAAAGAGATTACTAGAGGAAATGAAAAAAGTTTGTGTTTGCTGGTTTTTTTGGTTGTGNATAATATACCATAATATACCATATAATATATGGCAGCAAAAGGTAATTAACCTGCCATTTAATGTCCCCTTTTCCCTACAGAGAAAGACCAGAAAAGTGTCAAGAAGCAAACTGCTGAAGGACTTGTGTGATTATAGCAAAAGAGCCCTTACAAATAAAGGCAGATTATCAGGGGCCTACAAACACCTTTTCAGTACTCAATAGCTGTAAGTAATTTGTCTCAATTCTTTACTACATCAGATGTTTTTAAAAAGACAGTTTATTGCTTACGCTTTACAAAATGGAAGTTGTCAATGAAGGGCAATGAAAACACCTACCTTAAGTGATTTAGGCCTCCTTTCTTTTCCTGTTTCAGGGGTCTTGCACTGGTATTTAGGAAACAGACTACATAAAATCAGGGCAAAAGAAAAGTTGTTCCTTCTTTAGACATGTTTAAAGAATTAAAGCCTATTCCTTTGACAGCTTCTGTCATTTCATATAGTACTTCCTTGCTTCATATACCTTGTCTCAGACAAGTCATTATTAACTTAAGTTTGCTTATGTAAATAGTATATCAACGAAAATAACATACACCAAGGACACTATATTTAATAAACTCAATTGTCAATTCAGACAATGTGAATGAAGGCAGTAAGGAATTTAGGGCAGGCTTCATTTTATTGCCTCTGGCATTGCACAAATACAAACATAGAGGGAGCCTATGTCATGGCAAGCAACAGAAGGTGCATTTGCTCTGTAAAAATATATCTGCAATGGGAATAGTAAATATTGTGGCAATAAAATTTTCATGATTTAATAGTTTTGTAAACTGCTATAACTTGTCACTTTCTTATGCAAAAATTTTTTAGATTTTATGCTTTTAAAACGTATCTGTTCCAAAACAGATTCAGCAATTTAACATAATTATTTATTTTTGTATTTAGTGTTTAGAAGCTGTTGCTGGCAGTCAAGTTTCCTAAGTCTTTTGCCAGGTGTAAAGGAAGCTCTCAGGTGGCGTATTAGAGATTTATCTGTGTTTTCATACCTGTGCATGTGTAACCTGTCTTAAAAGAGGTGACTTGGCCTCCCTATCTCCCATTCACAATTCCTTATTCACAGAGAAAGGTACGGACTTCTGCCAAGGAGCTACTTTAATCCTTTAAATCATGCAGTACTTTGCCCATCCCATCCATACCACACTAGATGACCTGTGTAACTAGATTCTTAGTGAAGGTACACCAGCAATTTTGCCTCTAATGCTGTGTTTTGTTCATATTTGGATATGAAATTTGACAGCTAAAGCTTATGAAGCTAATTCATGCATATATGTTATCTCCTATTGGAAGAGACCTTGCTTGGTACAGCTGTTTCCTTAGAATTTTAGTCCAGGCTCATGGCCATTTCTAAGTGCGGATTATTTTCCATATGAGGTGCTACCATATTTAGGAATAAATAAGTATTTCTGAGACTGAAAAATGCTATGTCAATTAGTTATGTGCTCAGTGTTTTTCAGCAGCAAAAAGCTAAAGATGACAATGAGGAAAACATTTCCTTTAGTAGATTTTAGCTATAATAATCTAAGTGGGTATAGAACATACAAAAAATATTCTTCTGTATGTGATATTGAAATAACTGGTTTAGGTCTGTGTAAAAATAGAAAGATAATCAGTCTTTAATATTTGACATTGTCAGGACAATAATATAGATTTCCGATACAAATGACGAAGATAGTAACACTTTAAGCAAACTTGGTTCAAATCATTAGTGTTATTCTGTTTGTCTGCATATATAATACAAATTGACTGAAATCAAGGTTACTAGTGGTAAACTGAAGTGCATTATTGACTGCTGAAGGTCACTTTGCCAATCAGCTGGGCCATAGTTTTTTGATTCCCCAACTTCCTTCCCTTCCAGCCAAAAAGTTTGCTTACTATGAATTTTGTTTCTTCTTTAATATTTTATTCACCTTGGTTTTGTTGATAATACTGTATTTCAGCTTATTAGACTGTAGATCATGCAGTAGTCTCATTAAACTGAGGTCTGAAAGTAATAAAATTCACCATCTTGAGCAGAATATACCAAAACTTTCTGCACTTTTTGCAACTTTAGTTTTTTCTCATNTTTGTTTTTTGTTTTTTTAAATGAGAACTTAAAGATATGCATTTGAAACAAACACTGGATAGTTAGTGTCTGCCATTACATGCCTCTCCTATCATATAATTATTAACAACAGCATAATACAATATAATA
>VXBW01007926.1:384825-429286 GCA_013400375.1 Thinocorus orbignyianus | reverse complement strand
GTCAAGTTTCCTAAGTCTTTTGCCAGGTGTAAAGGAAGCTCTCAGGTGGCGTATTAGAGATTTATCTGTGTTTTCATACCTGTGCATGTGTAACCTGTCTTAAAAGAGGTGACTTGGCCTCCCTATCTCCCATTCACAATTCCTTATTCACAGAGAAAGGTACGGACTTCTGCCAAGGAGCTACTTTAATCCTTTAAATCATGCAGTACTTTGCCCATCCCATCCATACCACACTAGATGACCTGTGTAACTAGATTCTTAGTGAAGGTACACCAGCAATTTTGCCTCTAATGCTGTGTTTTGTTCATGTTTGGATATGAAATTTGACAGCTAAAGTTTATGAAGCTAATTCATGCATATATGTTATCTCCTATTGGAAGAGACCTTGCTTGGTACAGCTGTTTCCTTAGAATTTTAGTCCAGGCTCATGGCCATTTCTAAGTGCGGATTATTTTCCATATGAGGTGCTACCATATTTAGGAATAAATAAGTATTTCTGAGACTGAAAAATGCTATGTCAATTAGTTATGTGCTCAGTGTTTTTCAGCAGCAAAAAGCTAAAGATGACAATGAGGAAAACATTTCCTTTAGTAGATTTTAGCTATAATAATCTAAGTGGGTATAGAACATACAAAAAATATTCTTCTGTATGTGATATTGAAATAACTGGTTTAGGTCTGTGTAAAAATAGAAAGATAATCAGTCTTTAATATTTGACATTGTCAGGACAATAATATAGATTTCCGATACAAATGACGAAGATAGTAACACTTTAAGCAAACTTGGTTCAAATCATTAGTGTTATTCTGTTTGTCTGCATATATAATACAAATTGACTGAAATCAAGGTTACTAGTGGTAAACTGAAGTGCATTATTGACTGCTGAAGGTCACTTTGCCAATCAGCTGGGCCATAGTTTTTTGATTCCCCAACTTCCTTCCCTTCCAGCCAAAAAGTTTGCTTACTATGAATTTTGTTTCTTCTTTAATATTTTATTCACCTTGGTTTTGTTGATAATACTGTATTTCAGCTTATTAGACTGTAGATCATGCAGTAGTCTCATTAAACTGAGGTCTGAAAGTAATAAAATTCACCATCTTGAGCAGAATATACCAAAACTTTCTGCACTTTTTGCAACTTTAGTTTTTTCTCATATTAAAATTTTCTTTTATTTTCATTAGAAGTCCAAATATATATGTCCGTGCTTTAGAATGGACTTTAGTTTTAATTTTAGAATGGTCTATAAAATGTGTCCCTGTGACAACATGTCTCTCAGCATACTTTCGGTGGCAGAAACACAGGGACTCTGCCAGTGATATTGCCAGGGTCTATGTAATATAAGAATCCAGATCCTGACAATGGATAACAAACCAATAAGAACAAGCCAAGCAGCAAAGCAGGAAACCACACAACATGCTATGGCTTATAGTATTATTTGAAAGAAATGACACAATGCCATTGTTTGATTATCAGTTCAATTGCTGGATTTTAGTGTTCCTGCTGTATAACCCAAAGACAAAAACTTTAAAGGACATTTGTAGACATTGAAGAGTTTCTTCACCCTCTTATTGATATTTGCTAATTATATCTTAGGTCTCCCATCCTAAGGACAGATTTTTTTCCTGCTTGCTGCCTTGGAGAATGGCCATAAGGAGACGAAACAAATGGATTCCCTGAGCTGCAGGTTGTGTCTTTGTTCAACATTGGTTTCCTTTCTGCTTATACTTCTGGCATTCTACTCAAACGAAATCAACAAAACATTGACAAGAATGAGAAAGCAGAAATGGAAAACAGATGAAAAAAGTTCACCATTCCTTCCTCAAATTTAGATATTTTTCTAATAGATGGGCATTAGTTCATATGATTCTGGAAGAAGTGAACTGTGTTTGTCTGTATATTGCTGGGGAGACACATTCTCTATAAAGAGATGTGAGCTAATTAGCCAGCATTGTAAACTCAAATACAGGTCTGTCCTAGGTGGCTTGAGCACCAAAGCTGATTGATAGACTTCTCTGCTTGGACCTCTCTGCTTGCAGTCATCTGGACTTCCTGCATTGTGCTATGGAATGTATTAGACTAAATCCATCAGTAGGAGAAAAGCTGGAGAGTTCTTCAGGGTCTGGAGAGCAGAATACCCATACAAAGTCTTGAATTTAAATAAGGTCAGATATGCATAAGGTCAGAACATATTTGTAGAAATGTAATATCATTCATTACTTTTGTTCTATGGTGTCAAGCTAGATTTATAGGACTACTATCAATCCATTATTTTTAAAGCTGATCTGCAGTATTTATTTAACACAAAGCAACAGAAAAACCCAATGTAACCTTCACAACAAACTAGTCTTGCTAGAATGCAGAGTTGTGGTACTAACTATGTTTTAAGCTAGACATAAAGACTACTTTTTTATTTTATTTTATTTTATTTTTTTTAACGGTGTGTCTACTCTTCTTTCTTTTTTCACTTTGATACGTACTTGGATAGTGCCATGAAGTACCACTTATGCTAATAAAAGTTGTTTTGTACCACTTGGCATTTGGAAGTGTTTATAACGTGTCTTAGAAGGTTTTGAATATTTTAAGATAACAGTAAAGAATAAGTTTGCATTACTAACAGGTAAGCTGTTAGAAACTCTAAGAGCATTTTCACCTTGTAATGTTTCCTGTAATAGATTAGTGTCTAAGAAGCCAGGAACTTACAGAGGTATTACATGTTTAATTTGCTGGTGTGGGCATGTAACTAATGAATTAAAGTACAAGGGATGTCTCTGCTTTGAGAATAATCTTGGTTTCAAGCAAAGTCTCTCCTCTGCAAAGTCGTTTTGTTAGCTTAGGGTAGTAGAGACATAGACGTATTTCCTTACATAAATAAATTCTTAACCATGAAACTCTGTGAAACTGTACTTCCATATTCAATATTTTCCACTTTAAGCCTTTGTTAGGGGAAGACTTAAGTTGCAGAAGTTTGTGTTGAGACATAAGCTTTGGTCTCTTTTTCAGGTCAAATGAAGTTCTGTGCTAAAATCATGACCCATTAAATGCAGAACAGGTCTCTTAAGTCTGTTACAGGTAAGCTGGAAAACAAGTTAGCAATTATCAGTTCATTAGTCAACTGGATGAATTGTTTGGTTTTAGAAAAATGTGAATAATCCTTACTAGCAGAATCAGAAATACATCGGGTACACTCACTCCATCCCACAAGTTTCAGTGGGATGTATACAAAGACGAGCAATCCAGTCTGAGCCTCCTTCTGGTCTTGACATCCCAGAAAAAATTTAAAGTGCAAATTTTCTGTACCCCTTTTTGTTGCAGTAGGTAAAGAGATCCACAGCTTATCTGTCTAAATATGAGACTTGAAATTCATAGCTGATAATTTATTTGCATTCATATAAGACCAAATCCGACAGTGTTTACTGTGTTGTTTATTATGGGATAATTTTTAAAATGCTCAGTTCTAACCTTTCTGGTATATACCTTCTCATAACTTCAATAGGAGCATACAGGGGCACAAGTATATGCTTTTCAAAAAGATGTGCAAATAAAGAAAAGCACAAAATATGGGGTTTTTTTACATTATGCTTGCAGCTGGACATACATGTTCTGATGTTTGTATGTGTTTATATTAGGTCACTGGTTGTTGAATCAACTAAGATTGCTTCTGTTCCTTACAGAAAGATTGGAATGGTTTTACAAAGAGAAAAAAAAAAAAAGGATTGTTAGTACCGTGCTGTTTATTCACACGTTCTATTTTGGTTCTGTTACCTCTTGAATAAATACATAAATTTTACAGCTTAGGTGGAGAGCTGAAAAATTTCCTAATTGGTGAAGGGGGAAAAAGGGAGGTAAAAAAATCACCAAACTTGTCATATAAAAATTCACATTTGGAAAAAATGCAACGTTGCGTTTCATCACATTCTATATTTCACACAAATCTTAGAGAAAACTGTAAGAAGATTCTTACCCTCGGTTGCTGCCATTAATGACACTGGTTGTTTCTGAGTTGTATATACCCCTGTAAATCAGAACAGACAGAAACAGACAGAAATAACCAGAAATAACCATGCAGAGGAAAACACGCAATATATTTAGGAAGATTTTGGTCTCTGAATTCTCTGATTATCACTATTGTTTATACTGAAAGTTCATGCTACCTGAGGACTGCCACTGTTAAGCTGAATCTTTGCTTTACTAAAATAAATATGTTGCATTTTGAACTTTTTTTATATTGCTACTTAAAACGTATTGCCTTGAAATTAAAAACAAAACAAAACAAAACAAAAAGAGTGGTGGATGATTGGTTTGAAAGGGAAACATTCAGGAACAGAGGTGAAAGTTAAAGATGATGTATGATTCTTTTTGTAGGCAGGTCTCCTTTATTCATTATTGTGTGCTTTGTTCTGTTTTTAAATGGAAAACATAGCAACACCAGGAAATCAGTATCTGTATCTAAAACAGTGTCTGTATCTTTATCTGTATCTATTAGCATATGAGATGAATTTTCAAAATCTTAAAGCACCATAGGTTAGCCAGTAAGGTGTCACAGAAAATTTGTCACCAGTTCTAGAGAGTGAGGCCATTGTTCCATGTTCTTTGCCCCTCAGCACTACTGCAAATAACAAACATATCTTTTTTCTTTTTTTTCTTGACAAGCTTGATTTAGAATAGGGTATTCGAGAAACACTCAAAACTGTTAAAATCAACTTTTTTATCCAATTAAAGAACAATCGTTTTTCAGTAATTCTCTTATAAGAATGTTTTTTAGAAATGGATGCAGAAAGGGAAGTAATATTCATTTCCATGGTTTATACAACCAGCTATGGTTTTATTTTCATCTTCTACAGTGTAATTCCAGTTTCACAGTTCAAGTAGAGCAATTATAAATTATAAGTGCAGTCTTCTTGAATAAGAAAGATTCAAATTTTTTTACTGTTAGAAGTTGTAGAAAAGAACAACCCTATTCATCATATCCTGGATGAAATTGAGTAGAAATAATTCGTTTTCTGTTGTTTAAACTTATTGCAACTTGTTCAGCCAGAATTTCTAGCTATTCCAGATGAGGTAAGTTGTGATTGAACGAAAGAAAAGTGTCTTTTGCTTTTCATGTGAAAACACAGCCCAGTTCAGTAGCTGCAACTAGATTTATGAGGGATGACTGTGTTAAGCGTACCCCATCTGCACACAGTTCCTATTGATTGTATTAATAGGCACTATTCCCATATTACTCTTTCTCACAGCTGTGGTACGAGGCAGCTAAAATGAGAACTGCAAAATTTTGTCATGCTTATAGAGCGTGTTCCCACCCATTCTCCACAGGCAGCAGTTGTCTGACTTTAAAAGAGAAAGAATAACAAGAAAATGTCTTGGGAGCAGGGACACAGCTGTGACAACATTTTAGTACACAATGTGATAATTTTCAAATACCAAGAACTACTTACAGTTTTACTCAAAGTAGGGAAAATCCCTAAATTAAAATAAAAAATAAAAATCTGGGAAGTTGCTGACATTTTCTATTTTTGTTTGTAGACTCTGTCTTGTTGCTTCTTGCTGTTGCTCACAAAAGAATTTAGTAACTAATCCTGTATTTTGGGATCACCAGGAAATAGCTAATTATAGGCTTGACTCAGAAGAAGTCTTTACTTTATGGATCGTATTTAAGAATGAGTCTGCGATTTTGCCTTGTAGAAATATCCAATTCATAAATTAGTTTTCTGGTTCCTCTGAAATCAGTAAATGCTCTTCCATTCATTTCAGTGGTACCAGCAGTTTTTATCAACTCTGTTTTTCTTTTTTTATCAACTGTATTTTTCATTTGAAGTAAAGTAATATTTTATCACTACTTACGGGGTTCAGTTACAATAGTCATTGTACTGACCTTTCAACTCATTCTTGATTTACCACAGTAAAGTTTTATTCACTCTTAATAATTGCTATTTTCTCATTTATAGTGATCAAATTACACCTAACATTTCCATTTTGCAAGGTAATTCACAACCCCTGCACCTACAATGTACGCTCCATGAAATCTGATTAAAAAACACAATTGACTTTTGATTAATGCTTGCAGTATTTCAAAGGACCACAGCAGGAGAGACAGACAGTACAGTTTGGAGGCAGCATAAGTACTATCTGACCTCAAAGCTTTGAATCATGAACAGATTTTCTGAATTTCAAATCCCGTTATAATGATGTTGTGAAAAACCTGTCGGTTTGCTTACCAGCTGATACGTATTGTATCCATGCAGTACACTGCTGTCTTCTAAGATATCAACACGCCCTGTGACTCTGTACTTTCTGTGTGCAAGAAGGCAGAAATTTTGCAAGTTATCAAAAATATAGCACAGCTGCTAAAGTTTTGACTTTCTGCAGCTATAAAAATATTTATTAAGATTTTATCAGAAGAATAGTTGTGCTGTCTAACAGTGCTGGTTCAAGCATGCAGGATAGTGTCCCTATACCATGGTATAATTCCTAAATGTTCCGTTATGCAATTGTAACAAGTAACTCAGAGACAACCACATAAAAATTGTAGACATGTAAAATATATGAATGTCTTTAATATAACCTCTAACCATGTTAAAATTCACTCTAAGGACATGGCAATAAGGTATTTTAAAAGTGAAATTGAAGTCTTCAGTAGAATTGTGAGAAAACTGAAAATTGATGTGGTATTAAGGGAACACAGTCATGAGTTAATATTGATTCCCAGAACATATTGCTAATCCAGAACATTTTGGCATGAATAATTTTTAGATTAGTGAAAGTTCTTATTCTTGCAGGGTGATGGGTACCAGTACAGATGTGTAGTTGTCAGGTTTACAATGGAGTGGCTTATATTCAAACAAGAATAAGACATGTGCTAAACATGAACAAGTTTAGATTAAACTAAACAAAAGTGGAACAACAGGTGTGTCTCTTAGTTTGTGGTCATTGCTCTCCAGAACTTTATATATTCTGGTGAATCTTTCTTAATTTCACCTCATTCTCCATTAAACAAAACAAGATACTTACTACCATCACAGTTGGCACCACAATGCAGTGAAAGAGACCACATATATATCAGGAATTCTAGAAAACAAACATACTAATGTCTTTTTTTTTTTTTTTCTCTCTTCTGAATTCTTCATTAACTAATATTCCTAGTGGTAGTCATCTTCTAGTCTGCTGTCTAAGTGTAGAACAGACTCTTAATCCTAGGCCACAATAATTTCTAGAGGAAAATAACATGCCCCTGGAAAAAAAGACTCTGCCTGCTCACAAAACTGAATGTAACATTTTACCTTAACTTCACCAGGTTGCTTGGAGAGTGGAAATTTAAAGCTCCCCATGTCACCTTGCGGATGGTTGTGTGTCTGCTTCCTCATCTTGGTAAGCAAGTAAGATAAATTCAAAGAGGTGATTCTGAAGACTTGAAAGTCTCAGCTGGGAATATCACAGAGGGCAGTATCTGCTGTCCCAATTTAGCTCACTTGAAGAGATTATAATCCTTCTAATCAGATAGAGTATCTGGAAGCTTTTGCTTGATGTTCCTTAGTTATGGGTCTTGTATTTACATCTGCAGAAAATTATTTCTTATGTTTAATTAATATTTGTTTGAATTTGCTTTTCTTTAACGAATTAGCATAATCAGTTCTTTCCTAGGACGTATTATAGTTCAATCTTTTAAAAGAGTGTGGAGAAATATGCCAGCCTTGCTGCAGACCTTGAAGGTTAATAAGCTCTACCTTCACCGGATCAAAGGCCTAAGGACACCTCTATCAGGAAGTCTTTTACTTAACCATTTCTGTTAGAAGGATGTAGGCACATGAATTCAAGTAGCCCCTCATTAAATGCTTTAACATAACAGCAATGAAGACTCAGTATCTATGAACTGCTTCTGAAATATTTCAGCATCCTCAGAAACTAGAACAGTATTGAGAAAGTGTTTTGTCTTTGTCTCTCACTTGTAGCATAAAAGGATCATTAATTATTAAAGTCATATATTTACCCTTTGCAGTTGAGGATCAAGGCTTTCTTCTACAATTTTCTTCAAGTGATTTTTCTGTGATTTTGTCCATTAGTTCAATGCTTTTTCTGCCTCATCACCTGACTTTTTGGAACGAATTTGTATCAGGTCTGTATCAAGACTTAATAAACACTGTCAACTATCAAAACGTTTCGTCTGGTCAACTAAATCAGAGATTTGGATATGAAGGCTCTAGACTGAAGAAACTGTATTTCACAATTCCTCACATTGTCTTTTCATTTTTCTGTCCCCCAAATATTCAAATATATCAAAAAAGATTTACTGAATGGTACTGCTTTCTTACTCAGCCTTGCCTTGATCTGTAGGAGATAAGCAGCTACTTCTGGTGAAGTGGTTAACAAATGTTGGCCTTTTTTAAAAAAAAAGAAAAGCTGAATTCCTTCTCTTAGAACAAACCTACAAACCTACAAATGATAATAACTTGGTCATTCTGTAAGTCCCAGGTAATTTTTCCACTCTTTATAATCCCTAGCTTTGGAGACTTTTTCTTGCATTCCATTCTAAGATGGTGAATGATAAAAAACAAACGTGATGGACAGCAGACTACATTTTATCGTTAATCCTTACATAAGCTTTTATCAAAGATCTTAATCTCAAACTACCACAAACATTGAGAGATTCTTTAAGCAGTACTACAATGGTGCCAATTCACATTGAAAGGAATGAAGTTCTGATATTTTTTTCATTAAAAAAATCTGTATTGCTTATACATTTCTTTATCATTTCAACATTTTAAATGGAAAAATGTGCATAGAATAAAACAAGCAACAAATGTTACTTATATTACCAAGTTTATCCAAGGAACTTTCTGGAATAGGTGCCTGTGTTTTAAATGCCACTATATATACTTAAAGATCTTTTCATAATTCAGATTACTTTATTGAATTATAATTATAGTATACTCAGCCCCTTATCTGACAGACAGGAAGAAAGCAAAGATTCTTCAAAATTCTGAACTTTAAGCATTGACAATGTTTAATGAGTTATAAATGTTAAAATATATCAGAGAAGGTGAGGGATTTGCTTTGTCTAAACAAAGGGAGGACAGCAACAACACTTCCAATTTTTTCCTGAAGGCAACAACTGATGAGATTAATGAAGGTCTAAGAGATGACTATTCAGCTGTTGTCTGAGAAGGCCTTTCCACTCAAGTTCATCTTCTGATATACTTAAAATATGGTGAAAATGTTTGCTGACAATTAACAAAAGATTTGGCCCAACCACTGAACAAGCTTTATCCAAGCTTCATTTATTCCTATTACTGAATCATCTTCAAGTTGAACAACACTATGATGTGTTTTTACCTGAACACTCAAGCAGGCTGAGGCTTCTAGTCCTTTTCCTCCTTTTAAAATGAGCAACCTGCCTGAGATGCATGTGGTAATTTTTCACGGTTTACTTTTCAAGAGATTCTCTGCTTCTTTCATGCCGACTGAACACATTTGGAAATGCTTATGAAGACAGTGTTTGATGTAGATACTTTGAAAGTAAATGTGCACTTAGGGGAAAGAAGGCTTTGAAAATATCTTTGCAGATGGTTTGAAGGGGAATAGAAAAGGTTGGAAACAACATGAGAAATATGTTTTTTGTAGGCAGCATTTCACTTATTTCTGCCAAAGGTATTTGGCACTGGTGTAAATAGTTGTAATTTCTCCTAAATCAGGAGAGATTCACAGATTCATATCACATAAACTGGCCAGGAATTTCAAAGCAAGAGAGAACCACTGAGGAACAAATTGGTGCTCTTTTACTGTTTTCTGACCCTCAAATGAGAGGTCAGAGGTGGTAGCACCTAAATGAGAAATTAAATCTTGAGAAATAAAATCTTAAGAAATTAAATAATTTACATATGAGAAATGAAATTGGTTCCAATTAAATTATCACTGTTAGTATGAGGAACTTGGGTTTATATTTACAGTGCATCTACAAAAGCTGAACAGATTTCTATGTCATCATTTGGTATATCTTACCTGTAAACTATTGTCCTGATGCTTGGATTTCCTTAAAGGAATACATTGCTTCTTTTCCTATAAAAACATGGGCAAATAGCAGAAAATCTGGAGAAATACAGTCTCCTCCAGAGTATGATATCCCTTTTCCTTTGTTAGAGCCTTGTTATTGCTAGACGCATTCCAAATCTATAACACATACAGAGATCATGGAGACCGAGGAATTGCAGAGATATCAGGTCTCATATATGCTGTGTGCCCTAGTGCAGAGGACTGTGAAAACACAGTTGGTAGTTATGTTGCTTGCTTGGGACCACAAACTATCCTTTCTTGTGCTTCACTGATGAATGATAAGAAAATTCACTTTGTGTGTTGTGAGACGGGAGTCTATTCCTTCTGATAACTGATGACTCTTTGCTTGACTTCTTCCAACTTTTAAACAAATCCCTATCTATCACGATACTGGACCCAGGGGGGAGAGAGATTCTTAGTCCTTTATCGTTCATCTGTTGTAATTGGCGGTGAAGTTAAAAGCCTAATGAGGTTAGAAAGCATAATGGCGAGGAGGAATTTCTGGATTAATAATTGGGTACTTGCTTGAGGAAGTCTCTGCACTTGACATTGATCCAGAAATGACTAGTGGTGAATGGATGGATGGATGGATGGATGGATAGATAGATAGATAGATAGAAAGAGAGATAGGTAGATAGATAGATAGATAGAAAGAGAGATAGGTAGATAGATTGATTGATAAAAAAAAATTATCTACATTTAAATTATAATTGGAATGACGAGAAGGTCCTATAATTCACCCTCTATACCTAATCCCGTAATAAAGGCTGAAGAGTTACTTTATTAAATTTTGGGGGGATTTTTTTTTTTTTTAATTTTGGTTGCTTTCTTTGTTTGTTGTTGTTTTTTTCGGTTGGGGTGTTATCTTTAGTGACCAGTTACTTGTAGTTTATTCTATGCAAGTTGAGACAGCTTGAATTGAGACATCAAATATCTGTTCCTCTATTCCTTTTACCAAAATGATACGTTTTCTCAGGAGTGATCTCCCAACCTCCCAAGAAAAGAAGGGAAATAAATCTATTCACAGCTGGGGCCAATCATATACCTGTGTATAAGTGAACAGACAGTATTAGCAACATTAAAAAGTTACGTAGTTATGGGGAATTTTAAAAGAACTTAAAAAAAATTAAGGTCCTTATTGTCAAATAACCTTGTGTCCCATTTAAATTGTTTTTTTGACAGCATGATTTCATGAAATCACAGAATTGTCAGAGTTGGGAGGGACTTCTAGAGATCATCTAGTCCAACTCCCTTGCTAAAGCAGGATTGCTAGAGCACATTACTTAGGACTGCATCCAGGTAGGTCTTGAAACTCTGCCGAGAAGGGGACTCCACAATCTCCCCGGGCAGCCCGTTACAGGGCTCTGTCACCCTCACTGGAAAGAAAATTTTCCTCATATTTGGATAGAACTCCCTATATTCCAGCTTGTGCCCATTGCCCCTCGTCCTGTCACAGAGAACCACTGAAAAGATTCCAGCTCCATCCTCCTTCAACCCACCCTTCAGACATTTACAAGCATTAGTAAGGTCTCCTCTCAACCTTCTCTTCTCCAGGCTAAAGAGTCCCTACTATCTCAGCCTTTCTTCATAAGGGAGATTCTCCAATCCCGTCATCATCTTTGTTGCCCTGCGATGGACTCTGTCCAGCAGTTCCCTGTCTCTCTTGAACTGAGGAGCCCAGAACTGGATGCAGTATTCCAGTTGCAGCCTCACCAGTGCGCAGTAGAGGGGGAGAATGAGCTCCCTCGACCTACTGGCCACACTCTACCCTATGCAGTCCAGAATTCCATTGGCACTCTTGGCGACAAGGGCACATTACTGTCTCATGGACAGTCGACTATCTACCAGGACCCCATGATCCTTCTTCTCAGAAATGCTTTCCAGCAGCTCCACCCCTAACCTATGTCAGTGCTCGTAATTCTTCCTCCCCAGGTGCAGGACCCTACGCTTGCTCTTGTTGAACCTCATTCAGTTCTTTGCCCAGCTCTCCAGCCTGTCCAGGTCACACTGGATGGGGGCACAGCCCTCTGGAGTGTCAGCAAGAACATTTGTTAACTTGTTTTTCAGAACCCTTTTTTCTTGTGAATGAACATGATTTAAAACAAGAATCAGATGTACAAGAAGAGACCACAGGGACAGTGAATATCAACAGTGCTGTTACTGTTTAATTAGTAATAATGTTAGTTGCTTTAAGAATTTTATTTAGTGCTTGATGGAAGTGAGGAATACCAAGCACAATGAGTGGCATGAAGAAGCATCTGTCTGCTTCATCCTCTCTGGTACTGCGAATTCTTGATAATTAAACATCCTCACTGAGACAGGTGGTGTCCTGGTGCATGGAATAAAACAAACATTATTTAAATTATGAAATTTATCCAAGGAGTTTTCTGGCATAGATACCTGGATTTCCCTGTACTCAGCAGTACTCTTTTCTAAATTTCAGTTTTGAGCCACTACCTGTTTTGAGGAAGTTTCAGCAAAGAAGACAGAAAGGAGTTAAACACTGATGTCAAGCTAAAGACCTGTATGGAAACCCTGTTATTTGTTCAAGGTCAAATGGAATAGCTGTCTTTATAAGAAGAAAAATTCCATTCAGCGTCCCCTGATACTGCTCTGTTCTCTATATCTGCCTTGAGGTTATGGCGATCGTTACAGAGAACTTAACACTCACTATTCCATACACTAATTGGTAATCACCATGGCTCTGTGTGAATAAACAGAAGAGATATGGTAAAACCATACATAGTATGAAAATCTGAATGTTTATTGGCACCTTTTGATATACTTGTGCAAACTCATGCATGCGTATATGTACATATGCATGCATAGGTACACATATATGGGTGTACATGCAAATGAGTATAAATGCACACAAACACACTAAGCCAAACGAGACTGTGGACTGCAGAAAAAATAATTGGCAGCTTCTTACTCCGCCGAATATGAAGAATATCACTTTGTGCAGTCATTTGAGTGCTATGAAACCTCTGGTAGTTATGACTGAAATATGTTATATTCCAGCTGTCTTCTCACATTGCATAGTGTGTGTTTGGTAGGCACAGAAGTGAGAGAGTGGCATAGACTGTTTCATCAACTTTGACATGGCTGCTTGGTAGCAAAGTGGGTGCAGGAATTTGATAACCAACTTCAAAATTAAGTCTGGTTTCTCATATATCACATGTTTTGAACTCTTTATTTGAAATAGGTCCATTTACATTTACATAATTGAATAATCATCAATGAAGAGATTTGAACCTTGGCTTCCCAAAGTTCTCCAGCATGCCTTAATTGTTTTCAATACAACCTACCTATAATTGTTTTTCTAATTGTAGATAGAAATTCCCATCCTTAGTAGAGAAAATCCACTTGATTATGTTTTCACTGAAACTTGAACTGTGGAAAGTTTAAATTCCAGCAAATTGATATTTTCTGCTGAAAATCCTTCATAAAAGAATTCCTCACAATTTCTAACTACTAAATAGAGCTCAGAAACTGACACATATTCACAGTCTGTCATAGAGGTGATGCTGAAATTTTCTTTATTTAGAGAATATAACCTTTAATTTTTGATTATACATGTGATTTAAGTTTAGAAGTCAAAATGAAATATCACAGTGATAAATAGCAATCTGAAAATAAATGGCAATAGAAATGAATGACAGGAAGAGGTTAAATGGTAAGCTGACACAAATTCTCTACCACATCCTCTATGTGATATAAAAAGAAAATTCATCATCAAGATAAAATCATAACAAAAAGGATCAGGCAGGTAATACTAAAGGTGAATCAAAATGCAGTGTTAAAGTTCAGATACCTTTCTACTTCAGCAAAGGTTTAATATAAAATCCAATAAAGATTTATTTAATTGTTAACATTTAAAGAGATCTTAGTCATTGACAAAATCTTGACTGAGGACGGAATTTTTCATGGACCGCACTTTTTCTTTCTGTTAATACAAATGGAGTTTCAAGGCAGTCACTGCATAAATTCTCAGTCCCAGTGGCTGTCAGAATGCTGGGGAAATGCACTTGGTCTAATTCTGTTTTCATTTAACCTTGCAAAGAAGTACATTTTGTGATACTGATTCAGTGTTTAGCAATCATTCTCTTTCTGCTTAAGAGTTCCTGCAGGCTGTCACTTGGAGGGAACAGCAGAAGAAACACAAGCCACTTGAAGCTCAGATAAAATTATTCAGGCTGGTTATTAATTGCCAATAGTATGACCTGGCTCACTTTGTGGATCACAGAAACTGTTCTCCCTGTGGTTTATGCAAATTTGTACAGGGCCAAGTGCTTCCCTTTGCTTCTACCTCTACCTTTGCAACCACTAGTAAAAATCTTCATATTTTTATGTTTCTTCCTTGCATAGTAGCATAAACAATGTAATGATACAGGTAGGATGCTATTTTGTAAGGATTAATGTTATAAGTAGGTAGTAAAACTAATAGGTGGCAAAAATAGGTGATACTGTAAGGTTATGTCAGATTCACTGCAGGGCCAAACCAATATGTGTCTGGACAGTGAATGATATACATTCAACAGAAAGAGCAGATGTAGTTGCCTGGATGTCAGGGGGTCTCGCCTTCTTCCAGTAAAACTTTTCAGCTTTGCTATTAGATCTGGGAAAATCTCAGAATTTCTGCTCTCTAAAGAAAGCGGGGTTTATTCTAATTTGGCACAAAAGCAAATGCTTTTCCCACTATTTTTTTCTTTCAAGAGAATATTTTTCTACAGAAAAAAAAAATAAATTAAGAACTGGCAAAGCAATACATTTATAGTTCTAGTCAATGTGCTGCTTGTTTGGGGGGGAGGGGGATTTTGTTTACAATTACAAGTTAGTTGAAACTAACTTATTAGCATGCAGCTACACAGGTTTTTAATTCCGAGATGGCAAGAGATCACTTATTTTTATTTCAACTTTTTGTCTCTGGCAATTTTCACTGAAACATATAACAGTTAAACATTTGGATGAAGTCAGCACTCAAAATTTAAAAACATTTGTCAGTGGAAAAAATTCCTGCCATCTCTGGTCAGCCAAAAGATTATTCACCTCATATCAACTACTACTCTTACAACTCATTTTATTCATTCCTAAAACCATTTGTCTTTTTCATATATAACCATTCCTTAGGGTAGGGCATTGTTTGAATTGTTATGCACGCTATGTAGCATTTTTACTATGTCCAGATGAATCTAAGTGTTTCAGAGGGGCTGAGTTTCCAGCTGTACAGTACACAACATTGCAACTACTGAAAAGTGCCAGACTCAACACCTTGATGTTTGTAAAACACTGAACAAGCTTCCACATTGCTCAGTGATGGTCCATGCATCAACCCTCCTGTCTCTGCTGAGATTCTTTTTACCCTCATCCACCCTGAAAACCAAGAGTGAAAAATCAGGGCAATGCTGAGAGTCACCTTATCTTTATGCAAGATGGGCAAATTTTAGGATAATTCAATTTATTTATTTATTTACTTTTCTGTTTTCATCTTCTCAACAAATGTATCACCCAAAGTCAGAGGACTGGAAAGTTTAATCAGTTGAAACTTCTTTGGAAAATAAGATTTTCTCAGCAGACTTAAGGAAAATGGAAATTTCAAAGAGGAAGATGTCCACATCCCAAACCTAGCTGAAAATTAAGTATATCCAACACTTTTGGTAAAATAAAAACAAAACAAAACAAAAAACTTTAAAAACTGTGGGTCAAATTAACTCCTAATTTAACAGAATTTTCAATGTAACCTTTTTAGACTGACTGTCTAATTTCTAAATAAAAAGAAGCATCCTTATCTGAAGAATAGACATCTCCCAGTAATAATGTTTAAAACTTAATTAATGTATGCATTTCTTGAAACAGGACATTTAAACTCACGTCTTTCTTACAACTTTCAGACAGACTAGTAAAGTGTTTCCAAACAATTCTATCTTTCCTTACCTTACCCAGCAACCCTATTTTCAGATAAATTTCCTCTGACTAGCCCTTCCTGTTTAATTTTGATTTGAACTTGCTGAGTATAAAAGGAGCACTTGAATGTAAATAAGCATAAGAATTGATCCTTCCAGACCATATCTCTCTTTGTCAACTTTTTGTGGTTTTGGTGGTTTTTTTGGTTTTTTGGTTTTTTTTGGTTCTATAGTGTATATTGAATATCATTGTACAAGGAAAGCTAATTATATATATACAAAAGCCTGTTTTAGGGGTAGTCCAATGATCATAATGCTGAAAATCTGATACACTTGGGTTAAAGTACTTTGAGTATGTATATTACTTGAATTTCAGCTTTCTCTCTGAAGGGCTAAAGCTTCATGACTGTGAGGGTGACATTCTTGAAAAAGTCTGTAATTTCCCTTGGCACCAGGCTTCATTTGCTCTAAATATTCCATCCAGTGATGTCTTCCTTTTTCCATCAGGATTCTGATGTCTTCTGACATTGATGATAGTGGCGGAATAAATTTCGGGGGTTCTCTCCTTGATTTATTGCTTCAATATCACATTTTCTTTTTAACATTCACTGTTCTCCCATAGGGAAAAATCCTTGTATTCTGACTTCTGTATTCTTATTTGTAAGCAAACAAACTGCTTAAGATGAAATAAGAATGGGATCCTATCATCACCCTCTCTGATAACAATTTGGACTTTCAGTTTATCTTTACATATGTTGTTTTGATATCTCTGGATTTCTTGCTTCTAAGTAAGTTGAAAAGGAAAAGCTGTACCTGAAATCCACCTTTTCTTAAGAGACACATGCATCTTTTTCAAAGTAAACGGGCTAAGATTGAGTAATTTTTTGTGTGGCCTCATAAACCAACTTTCCACAGGTCATGGACATTTCTGAAGACACTGTATGCCACTAGCAAGGACTGGGCAAGAATTGTGAGATGAAGGAAGGGGAAGTAAAGGAAGTACTGGAGGATGGAAGATGTCAAGGATGAAGTAAGGACATAGAAAGATTGACTTGGACAAATTGCAGTTCAGAACAGGACGTCAAAAACATCTAACCATCACTTCTTGTCTTTCTTATTTTCCCAAGGAGCCTACAGATATCGGTCCTTTAGGCTTTCAAAACTGGCCCCGTTGATGAAAAATGGCAACTATCATCAATCATGCTGATTCAAAGTCAAATACAGTGAAGTAGAAGCCTTCCCAAAATCTTATGGCCACTGCATCAGAAGCTACAGTAAACATGCATGTGGAAATATGCAATTTATCATTTATGATAACCATGGTACCTCTAATACGTAGCTAAATGAAATAAAAATCCTCAGTATGTAAACTGAATATATCCAAGTGGATATGTTTATTTTTAGAGGAGAATTGTGACTATTCTGATTGGTGTCTGAAATAGTTTTGGTAATGCTTTATCTAGTTTGTGATTATAATTGTTACAGTTAAAAATTATATCCTAGAGGTCACTGAGTATTTAGCAATTAAATCTTTAGCCATTTATCGTGATAACACATTAACTCCAGTTGTATAACGTAATTTCCCTGAACACTTAGAGAATGTCAATGACAGTTTCAAGAGAAGTAGTATCTGAAGAAGTAGAGTATTAAAGGAATACTTAATATTACCAGTTATATCACACTTTAATGTATTTGTCTGAGGTTTAAACATTTTTAATGGAAGGCTTTTGACACTATAACCTACTTTAATTTTCACTTTACCTTCTAGTTAAGGAGAACAGTTCAGAACTGTATAATGCCTGTTGCCTGTTGAGTTTGGAAAAGAGTAGTTGAAATATTATAAAAGATTTTTAATAGTAATCTAGAACATCTAGCCACATGAAAATTAAAGTCTACGGAATAAATTAAGTGAATACCCTTGTGAAATCATAAAGAAATGAGTTTGTTCCTCTGGTTTTTGATAGTACTGTCTGACAAAGTGACAGAAGGCTGAAACCAGTGCTTCAGAGCAACTAGAGGAAATGCAGGATCTGGACAAGGAAAAAAGCCAACAAAGATCTGAAAAACAGCAGGACTGTTTAATTAAATATTTTAGGTCATAACTTCTAGGAGACAGCTGTGTGCTGCTTTGTAACCAGCTGATTACTGTTTTATTTGAGTGAACCACACTGCACTGAAATAAGAGATTACATGAAGTGTGAAAAAATATGATCAGAAAGGGAAAGATGAAAAACAGGGAAAAAGCACCACCTATGTAGCAGTCAGACATAGAGGTCATTCATATACTCAGTATAGATGGTCAAAAAAAGTATGTTTCAGATTTTTTTGCTTTTAAAAAAATTTAATTAATGGAAAAAAATGTTTCCACAATTTTTAATGCTTTCACTGAAAATATTCCTAGGCAGAAATACTCTGCTCTATTCAATGGAAGAGATGCCAGTTTTCTGATTTTATTTTCTAGATAGTAAAAGAAAAAAGAAAGTGAAAATATAAAGAAAAATATGCATCCCTGCTTATAAAACAAGTAGGGAGGGAAGTTTTGAAAGTCGTTCTGTACAAAATTGTCTTTATCATGCTTTTGACATGCAGTACATTTCATTTCAAATTCCCTATAAAAAAGGCAATAAATGGTTTTCCTTTCCGTTTTTTCTTTAAATACTATTGCTGTAATCCTATTTACATCACTTATCGAGCCCTTTTTTTTTTGTTCCTTTTGTGTCAGACCATTTTGTCAAAGCTTATAGAGGTGACAAAGTACCTACTTACAGTCCTATAAATAAAACTCTAAACCTCTTTTAGAGGTGAAATATGTATATAGTTGTAGCCTGAAAGATATCAGAACTAGGAGTAGAAACAAGAATGTAGGGACTCATAAGTATTTTTATTATGTCCCTGTTTGCATGGTGCTCACTCTGCTGACATATATGTCCCCGGTGTCCTTTGGGTCATTAAAACAACAAGTCTGAAAAATCTCTGAGCTTCTGTCATTATGTGACACCTACATTTCTCTAAGATGGACAATCCACTTTCCTTTCAGCCAGAACCATAGGCTGAGATGTTCCAGACAATGAGAACAAAACATGAACTTGGACAGGTTTTTGAGTCTCATGGCATTAAAACAAGAGGATGGCATGGTAGAATGAATGTGTAATGCAGAGAGGTCATTGAGAGGTTTGGGCATTATTTTTTTTATTACCATCTCCTTAAAGGAACAAGATTATAGCACAGAACATGATCTGATTATAAAAAATCGAATTCTTTCAGCTATCTGTTTTTCATAAAAATTTCATAAGGAAAATACACTAAAATCCTTATCCTACATTCCTATAGCTCTATTTCATCTTAAGTTAGCATTGCATGAGTGACTTTTTTGGTCATGTGTGGGTTTATTTCCCTGACCATCTACAGTGCACATTAATTTTCATCTAGACTCTCTTCAGCAGTGAGCCTGGTAGTTCTCTGGAAAAGTCAAACATGGACTGGAGAGCACAGGACACCTGACTGACAGCAAACACCAAGTGGTTTCTTTGGAGCTGTGCCAGTATGAAGTCTCGCATGCCTTCTACCTTCCCAAACGAGCTAATGCAGATATGCTCTGGAGTGGCCTGTGTTCTGGAGCCAAGAGAAATATTACTGTTGTGCAACATGGGGTACTTCTACTGGGGTACAGACCATTTGTGACTTGTTACCCTGAAAGAAAATTACATTCTTTTAAAAACTGTTTTAAATTTAAAATATTTAAAACAGTTTCACAATTAAAATTTTTAAGTTAAAAAGTGCTGAAAAACATCCTTTCCAGAAAATTTCTGATGGAAGCAGAACTATCAAAGAGATTTATATTCATCTCCAGCTTTGCTATCTTTGTAGCCCAGCATCTGGACTCCTTGGGCCTACAAATCCCTATATCCCTAGATTTCCTACAGATGTCTTTTTTCAGTGTACCTCTCCTAAAATGAATCAAATAATAAACCCTATGCTGTCTGTTTCTTAAAAAGTAAAGACAAAAAAGGTAAAGAGATGTTCAGAGAACTGTACACATCTACTCACTGAAAGAAAAGGTGGTATTTTCTTAAACATAGCACTGCAGAAACATACAGATGAATTACAGTACTTCAAGCCGTTAAAACAAAGTTTAGGTACAATTAACCATCTGAATCTATAAAATATTAAAAGAGCTAAATGCCATCTTATGGTTTTGTGCAATAGAGTATTTTCACTCCGTGGCTGAAAATGTTTTAAGTATCAGTCTGACGCATTGTGCTAACAAACTTTTTGTGTATGTACAAATTTACATTTCTTTATAATAATACACAGGTAAAAACACTGAGTGGAAAGTTCTAAAACTCTTATGTGGCTGAGACCACTATATCCATACAGGAGCTGTGAAATGATTAGTTACTTATAGATATTTATGGTTACTTAATGCTACATCCTCCACTAACTTAAATTAAGAAACAGTAAAAAAATAGAGAAGTAATTCATGTCTTTGTTAGATACGCCTCACTTGTTAGAGAAATATTAATTTTGGAATTCATATATTATAACTAAAATAAGTAAAATATTACTGATATGACTCCTACTTACAATGAAAAGCACTTCACTCCTCAAGTAGGAATTTAGCCACCAGTGCTAGGTTAATCTCATCACCTCTTCCTCCTCACCTTTGTTCTAAGGGTTATTTCTACATTTTACTTTGACAATCACAGAATGATGAATCACAGAATATCTAATATTTAGCACAACAATAGTGGGAATGAACTTCCCTTCATAAGAAGATATTTTGTGAACCAGATGCTCAGCAGAGAATATTGATATCAAGAATCAGATACAAATGGTAGTGCAGAAAGATTCATGTTATCTTTTTATTGGCTGTCTTGGGTACCAGGGTAATCTATTGCGAGGCCAAGCTCATTGTGAGCCGCTTTACCTTGCTGAGGTACGAGTTCAAAGTAGTTAGTTTGGTTATCTGTGCATGATGGTGTGGGATTTAACTGTTTGGCTTGAGTACAGCAAATACAGCAGAGTAGGGAGGTGAAGGAAATGAGGACTTAGATGCAGACATGCTGCCACTGCAAAAAGCCTTTCAAGGAAAGGATGAGAAACTTGAATAGAAGACAGAAGGAAGGTAGAGATAAACAAAGGAATTTGCAGAAAAAAATAATGAAAAATGGAATTGAAACTGGAAATAAAAGGGTGCTGTGTTCAGACTATCAGAAAGGGAAGCTGAGTTTAGCGGCAGTGCTCTGAACAGAGCAGAGGTGCAGCAAGACTGCTGCATTTGAGATGAGAAGTGTTACACTTCCAGCAGTGTAGAGAAAAATAAATATTAAGAAAGATGCTAAGCTGTTACCAGTCATTGACTCAGGACAGCTGTAGTGACAGGGCCAGAGACAAAAATCTGTTACAAAGGTTCACAGTCAGAGAAATTAATTCAACATAAGAGGTACAAGAGAGAACAAATGCAGCATGGAAATGGCTCTTCAGTGACATCTTATCTTTGGCCTCATAAACGTGGAACAGCTGAGGCAAACCATCCATCTCCCAACAGTCTTCCAACATCATAACCCTCCCAGTAAAGTTTATCATCAGTTCTGCCTCCAGGAAGGAATCTGATCAATAAAACATATTTTTTAACTGACTGCTTAACACAGTATGAACAATGCCATTTAGCACTTACATATCAGCTTAGGTTCATGCTGCTGCACAGGCATTGACTAATTGATCAATAAAAGCAAAAGAAGGAATACCTCGCTTTCTCCCTGTCTAACTGCTGTCATCTACATTAACAACAGGGTTTTTCTAACAACCATTCAATTTCATCAACTAAAGATTTCTTCACTGATGTAACCTCACTTGTAGTTTTGCTTCTTACATGTTTTATATGTGTGCACGCATGCCTGTAACATTCTTTTTGTCTGCACAGTATTCTGAATATTAATTTAACAGCAATGTCACTTAGCAAGCTATCACCCTTGTCTTAGAGCACTCAGGGATGTGTACAGTTATGTCTCAGTGTCTAAATGTCACAGATACAGTGAAAACAGAGAGGCAAAGTTATTCATAAGAACAAATTGATTGACGGAGAACAGGGATTTTCTGTAACGGAAGAGATTTTAGCAATGAAATAACTTTTCAAAAATTAAAATAACTCTTTCTACAGGCAGGAGAAGGTCTTCAATGTTGTGAAAAAGAATAGGGGGAAGAAAAGCGGCACCTAACAGGAGGGAGTATGTTACACTGTCCAGGAGAAACAGCAAGACTGAGTATCAACCTAAGCTGTCAGCCTTCCATGAATCTGCAGCAGACAGAGTGCAATTAACTGTCATTGACATAGTCTTAAGCACATGGCCAAGGCCTGTGCTGTAAAACTCTTTGGAGACCAGCTAGATGATGTTGAAATAATTTAAATAAAATATTCAGGTTCTTTTAGTTTAGGGTTAGATCCCTCAGGCTTCCCTCCATGGAGTAAATCTTTTTGAGAGTCTTACTGAATCTCTGTCACCAACCCTAACCTTGGTGCCAAGAACCGATCTTAGAAGTATTTTAAAAGAAGACAGTGGTTCTTCATGTAGCGTGATGCTAACCCATGCAGATAAGAAAATAGGATAGTCCGATAAGTAATTAGATAATACTTTTGTTGTTGTTGTTGTTTTTGTTAGTATTTTTCATGTTGAAAAAAAATACTGAATGAGATATTTAATTTTTACTTCATATGAATTCCCTGGTGATTTTTGTGTGTAACAGAAAAGAAGATAGCGTGTCAGTCTCATTGAATTTCTCAAATCTTCATTTCAGCCACTAATGGGAATTGTGAAATTTTTAAAATATGCACGCAAATACAGATGTTTCTTCTCTTGCCATTGGGGTACCAATTTGATGCTTTGAAATACAGTGATTATTTGTGTTAAACTATTTTAAAGTGTTCCCCAAAGTAAGAGCACAGAAAATTTTAGACCATTCTGACCAATACAGTAGCTTATGATTCTTTGGGAAAAATTAATAGTCCTACACCTCTAATTCTTTAGTGTAGGCTGGCTGCTTTAGGGTAGACCAAGCACTTCAGTAAATCTTATCCAATATATTTTGAAGATCACTGCTAAGGAAAACAAGATAGGCACTTTAAGTGCTGAAACAAGACAAGACGTACTGGTGAATAAAATTTCCAGGAAAGGAAAGCTCAGACTAAGGCAATACAGGACAGAAGGATTAATGTGTGTTTGGAGGTGGACTTTAAATGGAGAAAAGTAAAACTGAATAATTCTCAAACTGAAATTCTTTTCTATCAGTATGTCAATAAATGGCTCCAATTCAAAACCAAAATAGCAGGCTTCTGAGGATAGTCTATTACTAATACTAAAGTACATTATAGGAAATATGCACAAAGTGTCGGCGAAAACTGAGATTGAGCCATTAGGTGATACAGGGGGTTTCCTCACTCACTACTGCTGCTATTGAGTGTATTGCCATTGATCCTACAAGAATCAGGGGCCAGCACATCACTATGTTAACTGCCACACAGTTTTACTGTAGAAAACATCTGAAATCTTAGCTAGTTGTAATGATTACAAAAACCACTTAATTTCTGTGTTCTTCCAGTACACATCTTCCCCTCTGAACTGTATATGAACTTATTAATATTATAAAATATTTTAAACATTCATGAAATCAGATCATGTAAAGAATAATAGAATCATAGAATAGTTTGGCTTGGAAAGAAGTGTGTTTGAATTTTATTAAAGGTCTAAATTTTTATCCAGCATTAGTTGTTCATTGCCAGTGAAAATATTTATTGCTTCAAATACTCCTAAACATAATCATTATCCTTTAAATCTGTGTAGTGCAGTAAGTTGCCAAAACTAGTGGTTTTAGCATAGTCTTAGCACCCTTGCACGCAAAAGACCAATAGAAATTTGGTACAAAAATCTGATTATAAAATAAACATAAGCTTGACAGTCCCCCATGATCCCAAACAGTTTTAATAATATCTCGTGGGTGTCAAGGAGGTTTAAGATCTTTACAAAGTAGCAGTTCTGTAAAGCCATTTGTTTCAAATTAATCTCCTGACAATGGAAGATGGGAAAGGAGAAAGAAGGAATGATGAGGGAGTTGGTAATTCTATTGGCCAGCAAATTAGTTATGAAAAGTCAGGTTACAGGAAAGACTGAAGATCCACTTAATGTATAATTAAATATCCCTTTTAACAAATAAAGTAGATATAATACCAACAAAAGGAAGCAGGAATTGTTTAGTACAAAATATGCTGAATGAAATGGAGAATCCTTTGAAGTGTAGAAATAAAACAGGTTTCTGAAATCGCATTATCTCATTCTGAAAAGAAAAGGCCTCCTCACCAGCACACTGAAATGCAAGAAATTTCGAGAGAAGATAACAACAAAGACTAGAATGAAACCAAAGTAAAATCTGTCTATGGATATAACTGTGAAGGATTATAATATAAAGAGACAGCCCAGACCTACAGCCTGTAATACATCTGAGAGGAATTGAAGCTTCTGGTGTTTGCTTTCCTGGTGATTAAAACTCATGAAAGTAATACAAATAAAAACCAAAGAATAAAAAAAATACAAATATATGACAGCCAGTGATGTTACAAAAAGATGATAATGAACTGAAAAAGATCTAAATATTTGGTTTATTTGAAGTTATACTTTTAGCCAATATGAAATTGTATACACACACATATACTTCTATATTTATATGTATTTATAAAAGTTGAATGCAGACTTTTTGCAATAGTGGGAAATATACTTTTTGCCAGGGTACAAAGCTAGATAGTCCTTGAAAGGCTTTTAAGGAAGACTGCCTTCTTCTGACCCTACAGTGGTTATGAAATAAACTTCAGGTTGTCCTGTGAGGTGTATTCTCTGTGCCAGCATTTGAAAAGAATAAAGGTTGTTATTCTGCCACTTTTACTTCAGCTGGGTGTGGTGTAGTCTGTGATATAAAATTGGCTTCATGAATCACCACTGCCGAAGTACAACAGAAAGTCCTCAGACTAAATCCTGTCTCTTATATTTGTCTTCTGGAAAAATATTCTCCAGTGGACACAAGATTTTGGATTATTTCCACCCCCCTTTTTATTTTTTTTACTATGAAAGAGTCATAGTTTAGTAGTTTCCTAAGTATGCTGCAAAAAATAAAATAATTAGCCACTGTGAAAGTTTATGTGGCAAGGTGGCAGATAATTATTCCTCAAAAAACGTAGAGCCATATGTTGAACAAATATCAAAATTAAGATGATCGGTCAATCATTTTTCAAAGCCTATCTGAATAATTATAACAGCCCTTTCCAGTCTTGAAATTCTATGTCAACTTAACATCTTTTTCTGACAGAGAAAATTAATGTTTCCAGAGTAAGGAAGGGACAAGAAGAAACTTTCTGGAGCTAACAATTCTAAGAGGTCCTTCTTTAGTGATTTTTAAAAGTTTTTTAAGATTTAATGTCGGTGCTATTTAAATGACTTTATATGGATTCTTTGTCTAAAAAGCATTGCCTAAGATCTTCCCAGAAAATATGGGTTTGATCTTGTCACAAGTTCAAAAAATATGCATTGTGGTCTATCTTTACTGCTTAAAGCTGAAATAGGCCACCTTCTTTCAATATATTCAGAATGCAATAGAAACACAGGATCGTTTAGCCTCAACTAAGTAAAGATCTTTCAAAGCCTCTGAGCAATGTGACTGCATCATCTTGCTGAAAGATGTTACAGTATTTCTTCACTCTTTCTAACAGAAACTTGTTACTAAACATATGTATGTAATTGTAAAATTTGCTCTAAATGTTCACATCATTACATGAAATATCATTAATAACTTTTGATTCACATCTTAAAGGTTGTTTTGTGCTCCTAGAATTTTTTTAATTGATCCTGCTTCGAGTCATCTAGCAATTTCTTATCATTTCAGAAGCATTTAGGCAAGCAGGGCATGTTCCTCTCATAGAATGTAATCAAACTGCATAAAAGAGGTAAGTTCTCATCCCTGCTGCTACTCGATTTTCCCCTTCATATATCAGAGAACCAGCTAAGCTTTGTTAGGGCACAGCAGTGGCATGAGCTCATTCATATCATTCATTATTCTAGTCTTTCAAGAAACCACATGCTAGTATTTCACACAGCACTAAATTTAATAAATCGCGACACTATCTTTGGAATATGGTGAAAGGAGATCTTCCTTACCCGTCATGTCTGGTATAGACACATTCATTTAGGCACAGGATTCCTTGAGACATTGGAAAGGTAATTATTTCTGGTGGCTCTTAAGAACTTCTCTCAACCATTTCTGAACCTAAGACATCCTCCATGGATTCTTACTTCGTGGAAAAAAAAAAAAAATCATGTATCTTATTTCAAACATGTTTCTTTTTTACATTTTTACGATTTCAGGACTCGTAGTCCAATTATACATATTGCATTAACGAAAATAGTATTTATTCATGGGGCGGGAGTGCTGAGAGTGTGGTGATGTAGCTAGTAAGATACTTATTAAAAAAAAAAAAAAAAGGTTAAAAAAAAAATATTTTTGTTTTGGAGCTTCCAGAATATAGCTTAAGTGAGCATATTAGACTATCTCTTGCTGTCTGTACATATATATTACAGAAGTCATTAAGGATACCAGTTGGAGATGACGTTCCAAGACATCTACAGGTTTTCATTAAGAAAGGTTCAATTTTAAACTGAAATCTTAATCAGAAGTACTTTTTTTTGTTTTTCTCCCTTCATAATCTAAGTGAAAGAACTATGATCTTCCATTCATTCAATTATACATGGCTGATGATATTTCAGGACTTCATGGATTTTAATCTAGACATTAGGATTTCCATTGAAAATCATAATGTATCCCAATTTTTAATATACTAATTTCCTCAAAAGCTCAGATAGCAATAAAGAAAAAGAATTTATTATCCTTAACTCTTAAATTAAAACTGGATTTATGTAATGCTTTGAAAGCAAAGAACTTAAATAAATCTAAGGATAGGAATGTAAGTTTGGTGGGCTAAGCTTATCTGTTAGCTTATCTGAAGTTAAAAGATTTTTCGTGTTAAGTAGTAGCACTTTACAGTTGGAAAATTTCTTGAGAAAGCATTGAGCCTAAATTTATAATACCTAAGTTCCTTAAAAAAAAAAAATACAGGAGAAAGGTATATCAGATGAAAAGAAAAAGAACAGAATGCTGGTAATGAGTTTGCAGGTTTTGGTCATCATAGATTCGTGGAGAGACAAGACTCTTTAGGAGCTGTGACAGTAGCAAGACTGTAATAACCACAGAATAAAATACAGTGGTGGTTATTTGGCGTTAATAGGATTCTACTTTTGTGAAACATGCTGGGAGATTTAGAATAGGCTACAAAGAGAGACAGAATGACACAAATTGGATTTAGCTACTAGTTTCATATGAATTTATGGGAACAATAAAGCGGGTGGAGTCACCCTTGACAGTTTTAGGGGATTGAAACAAGGGAGTTCCAAGGCAAAAGCTATATAAAACATACACTTAGAAGCACAAAGTTCACAAAACAACAATAAAAAAATGTGCACTTCCAAAAGGAAAATGCAGCATTTAGTATTGCATTTTTCTTAAAGGCATTTACAGATATTTTTTTTCTTAAGCCATAGGTCGGTAGTATTAACATTTCATGTGAACAAATTGACCATTAAATTCTGTTACTTTTTTGAACATGGCTTTTACAACTGCTTTATTTATCATTCTCTGCTATTATTTGATATTTTATAACTCTGTTAAAATATTTCATTTTATTAATCAGTATGTACTTACTCTCTTACTATAATAATAATGGTAAAATAATGAGGAAATTTGTCATGCAGAGTAAATGAAGTGAAAATAAAAAGAAAAGAAAGAAAACAGTAACTTAATCTTTTTATCATATATTTTTTATAAAACAGATTAGTGAATTTCACTCCTATTTGTCATAAGGCATCCAACAGAGTGCTGACCACCTGAGAGAGTGGTAACTAGGCAGTAAAAAGCAGTGTAGGCAAGAAACAAAAATCTGTCTAGAATTCTAAAATTTTATCAAATCTACATTATTTCTAACCTTTAAAAGCAAATAATGAGTTACTAGATTTCTGGAAAAATAATTTTAATATTAAATTCAGCATTTCCTGGAATAAATATTAAATACTAAAAAAAAAGTAGAAGAGGTTAGAAATTAAGACAGACTACGTACAAGGCAGCTTTTGCTGTATACTTATGGCTTCCTTACTTTGTTTGAATGCATTCTTTGAAACTTCCAAAAAGCTGTTACTGAGAGTACTGAACAGCAGAATCACAACATCCATACCAAATACCCAATCTACGTTTTTACTAACATGTCTGCAAAAAAGTTTTTCTGACCAGCATCTGGCAAAGAAGATACAAGAGACCTTATTTAAAAGAAGTGCAGAAGGAAGAGAAGAAAAAAAGATGGAAAAGCAGTTGATTGAAACACTGAGAGATGAGTTTAAATGACAATGTACTGATTAATGTATATGGGAATTAAATCAGAACAGGGATCTTACATTTCATAATCACGAACAAAGAAAAGCGAATATTTAATGGAGCATACTAAAATTCTGAGTCTAACATTTAACTCAGCATAACTTACAGATTTGTTTCTTTAACTGAGGCTAGGGGAGTGAAATATATATGTGCTTGTGCATGTGAAAAGAGATATAAAAAAGATCTCTTTTGTTCTTGAGTAGGTGGCCATGACCATTTTATAATTATGAAATCCACTCACACCATACAGTTCAAAGCAGTTCTATAACTAGCTTCCTTCTGTCTTACATTCACATTGTTTATGGGAATGATTTGACACATTTCCAAGCCCTGACAGTAATATCAAATGACCAATGAAAAGTTCATTATACATCTAAAATGATGTCCTTCGAGTATTTTAAGGTGGCTAAGGTCTACTTCTTCCAAATTATCTCGTTACAACTGTCACAAAACCTTTCCTAACCCTGATGCATTCAAACACTTACATTAATGATGAGAAGCATGAAATGTGGTAGCTTTGGACACTTTTTGACTTGATTGAAGATTATTTGTTAAATAATTCATTCCTAGCTGTCCTCCTTTGTTTCTTGCTTTTAAGTTGCACATCAAATTTAATCAGGATATCTAGCTATTTCTTTTTTAACAAGTTTTTTCAGTAGAAAGATTTTTCCAGGCTCTTACAGTTTTACCAGAGGTGTACATCTGGGTGATTAGTTGAAGAAATGCATGATTGAGCCAAGATGTTTGCATGGATCTGTAGAAACCCATGAGGCAAATTAAATGGTTTCATTCACTAAAGCCATTTTAAAAACACATGACATGAAAAGGAATACGCTCTGTGCAAGGATTCAAAGGTAGTCCAAGTGCTGTCATGTGGAAAGCAAAGAATATGGGTGTTAAGCAATGCAGGCTGTTTGTAGATTAGATGACAACTAGCCCTTAAA
The DNA here is from genome assembly GCA_013400375.1 of Thinocorus orbignyianus. Taxonomy (NCBI): domain Eukaryota; kingdom Metazoa; phylum Chordata; class Aves; order Ciconiiformes; family Thinocoridae; genus Thinocorus; species Thinocorus orbignyianus. Next base: position 399,879 of record VXBW01007926.1, on the reverse strand, counting down.
ACCTGCAGCTGTTGGTATTGCTTGAGACAAAGGAAACCCTGGAGGGGCCACAACACCATGCATGCTGTGTTTGAAAGACTTATTATTTATTACTTTTAATTTCATGACCACAGGATTTTCTTCGCTTTTACTGTCGGTCTTTATAGTCAGATGTGATACGTTGGCTTTGTACAGGCAGATATTCAGCAAAGTGTCATAGCCATTGCAATGCTGAGCACTGCAACATTTCCAGTTTAGTAGTTAAGTTCCTGGGATTGGGTAAAGAAAACCTATCCATGTTTCCATGGCCTTAGTACACTGAATAGGTAAACAGGTATTAGACTGGGATTCATAAAAGACAGAAAATATGCACCAAAGAGAAACATGACTGAAGCTCTACGTCATTAGATTTTGTCTTACAGCTCTTGAAAAGCTGAAAACAGAAGAAGGTGTTTTGATGAAGAATAGGTAAGCTATTGCATAATACTTCTTTTCTCCCTAGGAAAATTATCAGTTTATTTTTCTTACTTTCCATTCTGGGAAAACCAAAGGGGGAATTCGGTTTTGACTGTTATCTATCCTTCGAATCAGGAAAACAGAATTATATTCAGTATGTTTAAGTTCCTTATATCACATAGTTTACATGTCACATATCGACATGCATGTCGATGCAGTGATTCTTTGGGGCAGAAGTATTTGAAAAGTTGAATAAAATGGAATTTTATGAGCCTTTGACTAAATCTATGATTTTCATTGAATCAAGCAAGACTGAAGGTTTTTAGCATATATTTAACTCGTACTTGTGGAAATTTACTTCCACGGTTAAAATCAGATTTTTTTTCTCTCCACGCTCAATTGGCACAATGTGGATATGTCATTATGAACTTGTATGCATAAACATATGTATCTGCATGCAAGTGCAAACTGACATCCCATATTCCATGCTCTTTCATTGCTGGTAAATCCTGCTACTTGATCGGTAAGTGGGTCCAAATCTTCAGGATGGAAGAAATCTTTATCCTCTGTAAGTGAAGGGCTGTGCGCAGGGCTCAAAACGTTGATTTCTTAGGAGGAACAGCTCTGGAAGTCAGAACAACCTGAGAGACCTCCTTGTGAAATGGGTTTCAGTGCACATAATTGAAAGAATACTAAATGTGAGTACAAACATGAAGTCTATCTTCAATTATCTTGTACGGGGAATTTAGCACACTTAGGTTTAAAAAACAAAGTTGCCTAAAATTATTGTGGTATACCTAAGACAGGGGAAGAGGGCAATGGAGGTGCTTTTAAATTTACCTCTAGTCAGCCAAGAGACTAAGCTGAAAAAAAGAGATGAGGGGAATTTCTGAGAACAAAAGGATCCTTTTCTTCTAGCTCTATTCATAATTCAAGAAGGATGTTAATAAACTCAAGAGGAATCAGAGAAGAGTTGTGATTAAAGGACTCTACAGTATGCATCTATTCTAAAAGAATGAAGGATCTCAGGGTGTTTATCTTACCAAAGAGAAGGTTAAAGAGCATGTTCCCTATGCAGGAGAAAAAATTTGATAATGGAGGGCTCTTCAATCTACTGTGCAAAGGCAAACTAAGACACAGCATGAAGTTTGGCAGATGAAGACAGGAATGGCAATGCAGTTTTTAGTGAACATAGTTAATCACATGAACATACTAGGAAGAATTTTGGTATGTTCCACATGACCAGCAGTTAAAACAGGATCTTTGTCTCAAAAGTGTACTTTAAGTAGGAAGTATTTTTGGGAAATGTGTGACCTGACACGCAAAATTTCAAACTAGAATCACTATGGTCTCTACTGGATTTTTAATCTCTGGCTGCAGAGTGTATAAAACCTTGCGCTTTTTTGTGATTGCTTTTAGTGAGCCAAGATTTTCATTGCAGATTATCCTTGGTAATTTTTTATATTGTGAATCCCATAGATTTTGGATTCTGAAATCTATACATAGATTAGTTCTTAATATATAAACTACAGATAAAAGAAATAAAATACAGGTAGCTGAATTTGAACCAAATACAGCTTTACCATTGTAGAGTCAACAGATCATGAAATAAACTGGTAGAACTTCTTTCTTGGGTGATATTTTAAATTGTGAGTCCATAGGAAGTTGTATATGCTAAAAATAACATGTAAGTTCTTTCAGTAACAGAATACAAACTAGCCTGTGAACCAGGCTTGCCTGGAGTGAATTCATTATTGTGCAGTTGTGTTCAAGTCTATAGTGAACTTAAAAATAATTTTTGAAGTTTGTTGGAAAATAATCTTTTTTATTCAGTTTAGCATCTCATAAGAATAAACGAATCTAGGGAGCCCCTTCTAGCCTTCATGCCTTACATGTTAGGCCACGTCCAGGCTACATTTACTAGCATTGTTATCAGTAGTTTTATCAAAATGTAATACTACAGCATGTACCTAATTGCAGATGAAATGAAAAAGAAATATGTAGAAGTAAACCCTGTAGTTCTTCCCTCTTCCTTTCCAGACCCAAAAGCACATCCTCATGACTTTTGTGCTTGACTAAGAAGTATGTAATGAGAAGAATTTGTCTGTGTCTTTTTTTTTTTTTTAATTTTTTTGATGTAACTTTGAATATGCAACTTGGGAACATAACATAAATTTGCAAGTTAATTTTTGAATTAAATTTCACTAAGTTTTCAGAAGGTGTGCCTCTTGAATTCCCAATCATCTGTTTCCCATTTTATTCATGCTAACATGTTAATGTGATCATCTAAACTTTCACCTGCAATACAGAAATTGTGCCTTCTAACCTTCAATTAAATAACGAGCAAGTAATGTGTGGATATGTGTGTGCTTACACGTGCATATACATGTGTGTCTACATATGCATGAACATACAATAAGTTGGCATTTGAGCTGTGTTCTGCAATACCTGTCATGTGGTAGGTGCACTGTATGGTAACATTTGCAGGATGCGATGTGATTCAACTGAGAGTCTGTAACATCAGTTCTGTTACAGGCTTGGTGTCAAAATTGCGCTTGCTTCCACAATGCTTCTTCCCATTCTGCCAGGCTCTGTTAATGGCCCCTGAGGACATTCTTCCCTGCTGACAGCCAAAAGTAGTGTTTTATTCTGTCACTAATAAGAAGTATTTAAAATGTCTTGAATGTAGGAAGAGATGTTGTCAGTAGGTCCTGTCCCTTTTCCAGATGCTGTTGAGTCTTACATATTCTGTCATCCAGTCCTTCTCTGTAAACCATTACTACTGGATAATAGCCAGATAGCTGATGTACTCTAATCACTGTCTGTGACAGTAACTCCCAGTAGCCTTGTGTCACTGCATCTGACCTTTAAAATATATTCATACTGAGAGCTTGGGATCTTTTTGCATTAATTCCTATCTAAAGTAATGTGCTGTAATGCATATAATGTAATGCTTACAATCAGGATTCTTCAGAACTACTATAAAAAATAATGGCAGTAATAATTACTTGTGAAAGTAAATAGTGGGTTTGGGTTTTTTTTATTAGGTGCTTCAGCTGCTGGAATGAAGGGTGGAAGCTGATGGACAGAATTTATCCTTGTCACAAATTGTCAACAAAGTGATTGTAGTTGAGTTTGATCTTTTCTGTACTAGAACAACACAAAGGACACTCCAACATGGAAGATGTAGATGCTAGAAGACCTCACTTCAGTTGGGAAAATTTCAGCTCACAGCAGTTTCTCAACTGCTTTCTTTTTCAATGTTGGGGCAGCAAGAACAACCACAATAAATTTTTTCGGCAATGTCTATGTACTGCTGGCACCCTAAACTATTTTGATTGCCCTTTCACAGGGCTGCAAGTTGGATTTTTTTATCCCAAACTTACTTTGGACTGATCATGATTATACTACCTGGCAGTTTTTTATGTCCTTGCTCAGTTATGCTTAATGTTTCATAGCCTCAGAGGGGAATACAATCTCATTACTTCCAGGTCATACCCGAGCCAGCTGCTGAACATGTGATTGAGTCTTTCATATGTTTAGTTCTTAGCGTCCTTTGAAGATCCTTTTTCCATAATACGATCAGCAGATTAGCTCCCCATACAGCCTATATTGTTTTCTGTACAAATGCTTACAATACTCATTTTCGTTATGTAGGTTGATGTGCAAATAAAAAGCTCCATCTCAGCAAGAAATTCAAGTGAATCCCAAAGCTCTGCAGAAAAAGCGAAGACAAAGTCAAGTAATTTTTAATTTTTAGCTAACATTTGCCAAAATATTTTTCACTGTTTGACCAGTTCCAGTAAAAAGGAGCCAATATCCTCATGTTGTCAGTAGCTTACACAGCTGCACTAATCAGATCTTTCCTTGCACTGTAGTTCCTTTTTTGCTTAGCCTAGCTGGATTCTCCATCAATACAGCTGATTGCTCTGGTTACAGACTACCTGCTGCATGTTAGGCCTGAAGAGGCTGTAAAAAAAATATTATACGCCAGAGAGGTAAATATTAGCCTTTCCTTTTTTTGGAATATTACATATATTTATTTAAACCATAGCTTATGATTATTTTTCACACCTTTATTTTTTTTTTTTTTGGCTATGACTGCATGAACATTTTAACAATTAAAGCAAATAATGACTTTCTAAACAAACAGCAATGCTTTGACAGCATGGGATATCTTTTTTTTCTCTTTGTTCTCTGTGATGACCCCAGAAGAACTGTATACAGTCAGGTAAACACAGAAGAACATGATATTTTTGCAATTTTCCTTCAGGATTTTGTTATTGTTTCCTCATGTGTTGAAGGTGGGAATGCAGATGGTTGGGATGGTGGAGCAGATACCCATGTGTCTAATACAGATATTCTCGTGGCAGGAGCTGGCAGCAAGAATGAAAGAGACTACCTAGACTTCCTACGCTTTGCAAAATGAAAACCATGGTCTATTGAGTACTGTTGCCAGATATATTTATTGCTTTAAACAAGCCTGCTTATTGCTTCATCTCCTTCCATTCCTACATACAAAATTTTCAGCAAGGGAATTTAGGTGACCTCCAGGAATGGGTAGAGAAGGACAGTTTAAATGAAATACTTCACTTCTATGAACTTTTTCTGATCACTCTTTACCAAGGCAACACATCAAAACCTGTCCTCTTGTCCAGCCAAGCAATCTATTTTATAGGTAGAAAATGTGAGCTATGAAGATAGTTTTTAAAACATTTGAGACTTCTTTTATCAAGTTAAGACCTGGCCACATGGAAGAACAATGAAGTTTCAAAGATACATTCATCTTTAGGTAGATTGTACTAATTAATTTACAAAATGCCATAATTGATGTACAGTTCAAATGTATTTCAAATTATATTTCATTTTAGTCAAAATACTAATAGCCACAGGTGTGCTTCTCCTTGCAAACTCTATCACTGATTTTCTTGACTGGTCAACTGAGGGAAAAATTGTGAAGACAATAAAATCCTGGAATTAGGATTGATTCTTAGAAATGCTTGAATTCTTTAAATCAGATTTTGTTCCAATGCTTTTACAGCGGAGGTGTTGGTGAGATTATATACTTCTGTCATGCAACAGGGGATCCTCTGTTGTATTAAAGGGAAGCCATTAATTAATTTGGAGAATTACAGTTCACTTTTTAAGCTTGATTTTGGGTGAATGTGAATTTATTTCTTTGCAAGAACAGTGCAACTTAAGGCGAAACTATAAAGAGTAAGGCAAATGGAAGTCAGAACTTCATCTCAGGTAAATCGTCCTGGTACTCTAAAAACCATACAGTGTCTTTCCACAGTTGGGCAGTGATTTACAGCTCTAGTCCCATGTGTTTCCCAAAGCAGGTGTGATTAAACTCTCCCAGCTTTATTAAATGTCATGCATTTGTACATTATGTCCGTACATTCAGCATAAGATTTAAATAAAAGTCTTAAGAATGGAAGAACTGAATATTTTTGTGTCTATATTTTTACCTGATTAATTTAGCTCTTAGTGTAAGGATAAAAAAATATATTTTACAGCATAGATAGTTAAGAGGAAAGAGAATATACTAATCTCATAATTTTTTAAAAAAATATTTGGAATTATCTGTTTATTTTATTAATATTAAAGTGTCAAAAAATTAATTTTGCACAAATGTGCATTTGTTAGTTGCTTAGCAGAACTAGGCATAAGTAAACAAGCTACAAATTTTGTCTTAACTGCAGCCATAAATCCTTGCAATGTAGTAACAGCTAAATATGCTGAATGAAAAAATCTGAGAAAGACTTAGATGCTTAAGAACCTTTTTGCACATAAATAACTGCAAGTGCATGAATACTTTATAGACAACATGCATGTCCAACCATTGTATGACTCTTGCTGAATCCTGAAAATACTTGTGGTTATTATATTTCACATCAATATACAATCATTTCTTATTATAATATTATGACAAAATTATTATATTAAGCATAATGCAATCATTGTAAATTTATATTATTGCATATAATATAATAAACTGTTGTACAAATCAACTACACTTTAAAAGTCAAGCCATCAAAATTTTGATTGCCCAGTCAATTTCAAGACATCCTATAAAAATGAAAACTGAAATTGCATGACACTGTGAAATGGAAATACACCGGCTCTTTTTCCTGGTATCAGCATGCCTGGAAGCTTTGCCTGCATAACACAGACCTCTACACTCTGGAACACTAAAATCCTGAGAAGTAACGGGATCATTGTGGTCTGTGGAGAGCAACCACTGACCAGACATCAGTGGGGATTAAATGCTGTTTCACTTCATTTGCACGCTCTCACAAGAGTGCAGAACCTTAGCTATTCTGATTTCTGTTCTATTTTTGACAGTTTCTGTTAGTTACGAAATCTCTCCAGGTGTCTGCAGACAATCCACACCTATCATGGTATCAGTTTGGGGATTCATTTTGAAACACTGATTTTTTTGGGGGGGTGGCTATCTTTATTTGTCAGCTTGATCTGACTAAGGTATTTAGACATCAGTAATAGTGGTCTAATGGCACTAAGTATCTCAGGGTGGTCATGTTCCACTTTAACAGAAACTAAAACAAATCAGTAGATAACATTTAAGATGTTTTCAACAACAGAGATGTGGCTATCTTGTCTTTTCTAGGCAGAGATTAGAAGACTTAGATTTTTTTTTTAAACCTTTACTATTATTGTATAGAAGATTCCTAATGGCAACCAATTAAAAATACAGTTTTCACAAGTGTCACGGTTTAGCCTGGGCAGCAACAAAAGCGCCACGTGGCAGTCCCTTGGCTCCGCCCCCCAGCAGTGTGGAGAGGATGAGAAAGAAAAGGCAGACTCGTGGGTTGAGATAAAAACTGTTTACCAGAGCAACAGGTATTGCAGGGAAACAGTAACACAGATGGAGGAGACAAACACGAGGACAATACCGACCGCAGCCCGCACCGCGCTGCCCCGACTGCCACCGACACCGCTGAGATGCACCCCGGTGCCGCCCGCCCATATATATGCCTACGCCGTGACGTCACCACACCCACTCCCGTTGTGGTCCCTCCCCTCCCCGGCCGGCTCCCTGCTGCCCCTGGGCCTGGCACACATGGGGTGGAATGGCTGTGCGGGATAGAGACAGGGGAGAATCAACCCCGTCCCTGCTAGAAACCAGGACAACAAGACATCAGGCTTGTAGTTTGTAAAGTAAATATTAGTGCCATGATACAGAAAAAATAAATTAAAAATGAACTTCAGATGTGTATCTGTAAATGAGCCCAGTGCTTTTGAAGGGTTCAAACTGTGTCTTGTCATGCAATTTAAATTTGCTATGAGTAGAGGTTAGACTACTGACTTCTAGGTAAAAGTAACTCTTTGGTACTAATACCAGCACACATGAACTTCTGACAGTGAAACCTCTTCTCCTTTCTGATATCTAAAAATGAAGAAAAGTTTCCATTAACTTTAGAATTACATCTGAGATTTCACTGCTTACAGGTGTTTTGTCCTTTCATATAACTTAGTTTGCTCAAGCAAATGAACTAGTCTCCTGAAATCCACTAGGTTGAAAAACTCTCTTTAGTTACATGGACTCTGGCTAAAGAGTAAGTAAAAATCAAAGACTTAGAGCTACATGGGTTTTGCTTAGGTCAGTTAGAAATTCTAAACCTTCTTGTAAGAGAGTAAACAAAGACAAAACAGTATGTTTTTCTTTTTACAAGTGTGTCTTCGGGGGTCAACAAAAATAAAAGGAAGAAGAATGAAAAGACACCCCCAGAACATCAACTGCTATAAATCAGGGATATGTAACTATTCTACTGTATTCATCATAGCACTGCAGGCCACTTTTATTTATGGTGTATGACTTTTAGTTTCAAATTAGATAATTTTTTTTAACTAGATTTGGACAGCTTTTATTAGATCAGTAGGAATGACATATTTCATGGAAACTGCATTTACAAATAAAACTACAGCTTTAAGAATCCTGGGAATCTCATGGGAAGGATCATAGAATCATAGAATAGGATATCGTAATCTTTTAAAATTGTAATCTTTTAAAAGGCTGTAGTTTATTTTAACTGCAAAATGCAGAAGACTGTTCATCTTTGCATTCTCAATATATCCCTTTCAACAGTACTGCATAGTATCACCATACAGCTATACTTTCATCAGCAGATGCAATGGTCTTTGTGAAGCATTTCTAAAACACTGATCTGCCTCTGTAGCAAAAGTTCTTTTAAAATAGTGTTAAAAGAACGCAGGCAAAAAACCCCAACAAAACACAGAGCCAACAGCTAAATAATAGTTTTTAAATAGCCCTGGGAGCAAGCCAGTAACAACTGTTCTTGCACAGAATTCATAATCTCTTTTATGTTGTGCTGAATGTCACAAACTACCTTTCTAAACATGCTCAAGTGTGCTGCAAGCTTATTCAAGAACATTACATGTCTAAATAGCAGTATTATGTCAACTTGTGATTTAAATTTAGAGAAATGCTGAATGGCATTCTCTAAAATTCCTTCTCTCTAAAATTCCTTCTCCCTAAAACACGCATGAAATTATGGATACACACAAATTTTGGTAGAAAAGATACATAATGCATAGACTTTTTTCTGTTATGTTACAAGGGATGCCAGACATACCAAGCAGTGATAATAAAGGTTTATAATCCTGTGGCAAACTGGTCTGTGTTGTGTTCTATACATCATATTGTTTAGAAGCAGCGAGAAGCAGAGTGATGCATCTGCTGTTGTAGATGTTGTAATCTTGTCCTGTAGATAGACTATATCTATGCTGTCTTTCAGAAGTAGGTGAAAGTCTATGATATCATTGGATAGCTTGAATAGAAACTCTGGAGTCCCCAGTCCAAAGCAGGGCTAGCTCCAAAGTTAGATTAAATTTCACAGGAAAAGTTACGAAAGTCTTCTTGACCGAGATGTCAACCTGTTTCAGTGCTTAACCACCTGCATTACATCACTTTTTTTTATTGCATCTGATTGCAATGCCCCTTGTTGCAATTTTTGTTCATTATCTCTCTTCTTTTTGTTTCCCTCATCCTCTTTTGTCCAAAAAGACTTGCTTCATCTTTACAGATAACAGTCTGGGAGCAAAGATCAGCAATAATTTCTGCCCATTGCTCTCGTGTTCTACAAGCTTACCTGGGGCTTCTCTCTATATAGCCCAAACACATGGTCAGGGAGTATCTGAGTAAAATTTCTTCATATTGTGGACTCATATGTTTATCTAGGGTGGACACAACAGGTATATATCTGATGTATACATCAAGCCTAGGTGTTTCTATCTACTCCTTCTGTCCTGATAGTACTATCATCCTAATTCACCGTATCTCATTGAAGGACCCACTTTTTAGCACTTTAATGTATTTTAATTAAATAGGTTTTGAACCCATAAAGAGCCCAGCCTGCCTGTAAAATAGAGATGACAGATTTAGTCTGGTTACAGTGATGCTAGATGTAGCAGAATAGACTCATGAAATTAGGCTATGGAAGAAGTTAAACTTGGAATTGCTTTTAGTCAAAGCTCTAAAATCGTGAGGTAAATGCAAAAGGCAAGATTTGGCAACATATTTCCAGGTATTTTTATGAAAAAAAAAAAGGTCATTAGGAGCTCTGTTCTGTTTATGAAAAGCTTAGGTGGTAATCCAGCTTTTTAGCTGTCTTCAGAGATGCAGGATGTGAATACATACATACATACTACTCAGGAGATATTTTTCTCCAATGGTCTGTTTTCTGCACAAGATCAAGTTGAAAAATAGATGCTTTTACATACCTTTATGTGTCTAAAGCTTTAAGGACTCTGTATCCAAGGTCATTTCCAAAGAGAATGATTTCTTTGAGCAGAAATTTCATGTCATGTAAGCATGAACAACATTTTGCTATATGAAGTCTTCAAAAGTTAAAACTACCTGAGCAATACCATTTTTGTAACAAACACTGTATTTTTTCAAAAAATTTCAATCCAAGTACAAAAAAATTAGACTTTATATTTTTCAAATGATTTGTGAAAAAGACTGCATATAGTATTAAGATATTAGACAGAATCTGAATTTGAAAGAAGTTTTAAAATGCTTTTATTATGGAGGAAGAGAGAAGGAGGATGATGCAACTATGCACAATTATTAGTTGAAAACCTATCCTTTATTTTCTCCTGCTTTTATTTTGAAGCCAACTGAGTCTGAATAAAAGTTGCATTACTGGTGCTAACATATGGCAAGTTTTGAGTATGTTTACATGATTATCACAGCAATTGTTACTAACCTTTTAGGTAAAGAACAAAAGGCATGATTTTTTAATCCATTTATATATTTTTCCTTTTCTCAGTGGTTACATGAATAGTTCTTTCAAAAAGATTCTTTTTTTTCTTTTTCTTTTTTTCTTTCCCCAGCAATGAACAATAAGGCCGTGTCTTCACCAAGATGTTCCATTGATTCAGTTTGTTCTGTCTAATTGCGTTGATTTAATGTTATTGAACTGAAAACTCTTACTGCCACTGTAATGCAATCTTAAGGTGGATTCTTTTATAATTGGTACACCCACGTGACTGATTTTTTTTTTTAAATTCGACCATGATTACATCCCTTCTTGTAATATATTCTGTGCAGTCTATCACAAACAATAAACATCAGCCCAGAGATGCTGCAACTCAGAGACAAAAAATCACCCGTAGTCCTTTGCAGGTGTCCACTGGCAGCATACTATGTACAGTGTGCCATGCATTTTCATTAGCAATTACTGTAGCAGAGTACACATAGCAAGAGCAGTGAAAGCCAGAATGAACATAATGATAACAATGTGATAAATTGAGACGTGGTACTTCTTGGACCTTGAAACTCTTTCATTGGTATCTTAAACAAACAAGTGTCCCCGCCTTATGAATCCTCAGCTGTGACATTTCCTTGCAATGCTCAAGTTTTATATTCAGCGAGTGATTATTTTTTTCCTCATTTACAAGAAAAAAAAATATTCTTGAAGACTCCATTTTTCCCCTTGAATGAGGCTTTTACAGTCTGGTTATCTTCTAGCTAAACAGTGAAACTGTTTTAAGAAGAGGTATGAAGACTGCAGCCAAATAACTTAATGGATAAGGATATTTTCTTTCCTGTGGGTTGCATAAACCTTCTGTCATTTTTTCTTACTTCCTAAGGGAATGAAGTTACTTGCATGAAAGCCGTGGTAGCTGAGGAAGTAACACCTCCAATTTTGTAAGAGTTCTCTGCAGATACATGGAATTTCCTATATAGTGACTAAAACCATGTGAATTGGGTGAATTAGATTATTCCTTGCAGACTTTCAATACATCCTGGTCTTATCAGTGTTTGCACACATAATTTGGGTCATTATATTAGCCAGGCCATACCACTTTTCCCTCCCTCTTCTACCTGCTGTCCTCAAGTACTTGTGACCTCTAGCACAAAATATCAGTGAAAATCCATCTCTATGGACAATAGGTTATGAAGGAATAGAGGAAACTTCAATTCTACTCTGTCTTCTAAAAACTGTTTCTACGTTTTAAGTGAAACTGTCATTGTGAAATATGAGTATATTATTCTCAGAGCAAACTAACTCCCTACAGTTTTTAACTACTCAGGTGAGCACCCTAACAAGCAACATGCAGAGAAAAAAAACACCTCTGGTGCTCTTATGGCCCAAGATACCTTGAAATACATTCTGTGCAGTGGGACGAAGTCTGGTATGATAGGAACAACAGACTCATATGCATGCTAGATCTATACTCAGATTATGCTGTAGACTGGTGGCTTTAGTAATCTCCTCACATGCGAGATATGTGGACCTGGACCTCAAAAAGCAGAGAGAAATTAGAATAAATCGGTCCTCACTGGGCAGTTATAAGATATGGGAAGCAACAGCAGTTTCTCCAAATCTGTTCCTTCTCTGCCGTTTTCTAAATGCTACAGTCACTGAAATTGCTGTTGTTAAGAAACTTGAGACTTCAGATCTGTGATAGCTGGCTATGAATTCAATTCATAACCTGAATCCTTAGAGGATATTTTAAGAGAAATGTCTTATTTCTGGGTCCTTACTAAACTTATGATAGATTACTAAGCAATGATCAGCTTTTTCAGATATTTCAAGAGAAGAATTTAGTTATAAAGAATGACCCTAAGCACTCACAAAATTTTCAAGTGTACAGTGCCCACTAATGAGTTTAGATGACTAAACTATCATTAAGTTATCGTTGAGCACTGGCATCAGGGTAGTATTATTAGATTTAGTAGCCTAAATCTCAGCCTAAGAATATAAATAATTTTGCTTATCCAGACCTTTAGGATTTTAAAAGAGCTCAGCACCTGCTGCTCCCAGCTAGAACCTTGGATAATCTGTTGGATATTAGCTGTTCCTATGCTATGTTACACTTAGATAATCTACTTGACAAGAAAACACACTGGCTGACCCTCCTTGAGGTTACATTAGTCCTTCACTACTTTTTTTCCCTACTCCTTCCTTGTTTAGCATCTCTAGTCCTCTTTTTCCCTCATATTCTTAAATTTTGTATACACTACTAGCTTTAGCTATAATTTTTTTTCCCCCTTTGCTTTTCCTTCCTGTCCACTCTGATCAGTATTATCCATTATACTGACACCGAGGCATATTAACAGCATGATGTTGGTTTTCCCTCTTATTCCTGAACCACTTACATCCCTATTATGTGACTCAGATATTACTGATCTGTGAACTACTTAAAACCTAGCAGTTTGTATTCCGTTTGCTTTTATTGAAGTAAGACTTCACTTAACTCCTGAACGGGAACCGCTGGTAGGTCTTAAGACTTCATTTTTAATGAACTATTTTAATAATTATTATGCTACATAGTTTTATATCATTTTTGTACTCTATAGTCACAAATATAAATAAGTTTAAGGGTTAAATTATTGTTTATACCACAATTGTTCGGCAGAATAGACAGTGATTTCTTTTTTTAACCGTGTCTCATTAGGTAAGAAAATAAACTGACTTTTAATAAGAAGTTTCCCTTTCGCATAGTATTTCATTTCTAGTAAAGCTCAATCCAAGATGTGCAAATAACTTCTATACAGAATAAAAAAAACATCTAAAATGTATTTCAGTGGTTGACTAGAAACAGTCAATTCTCTATAGTAGCACTGTCCTTATGTTTTTATGAGAGAAATTTTCTCTTATAAACTCTGATAATATTAATAAGCTGTAGCATTTTTTAAGGTTTTTTTAAAATATTAAGAAAAGAAAGTTACAGTAAAGAAGATCAGATAAAAATTGTATTCCTATAGATATTTGCATATGTTGTGGGTAGTGTAAGTTTGTTAAATATCTACATCATTTTAACCAGTAAAAAGATGAAAATCAAAGTTATCTTGCCCTTGTGTGATTTCTTTCCCCAACAAACTGGACATGCCAGATTTTCTTTTATTTGAGTTTATTCATTACATTGCTGTTTAACATTAAGGCCTAATTAAGGTTAATTTAAAATGTGCTTAGTAGCTTTAATAAAATAAAGTTTACACTCTGAGCTTAGTTGATTTTGTTGTCTTAACACAAAGGACTCAGTTGTACCATGCATCATGAAAAATGTGCCTTTTTTATAATGTGTTTCTCCCTGTTTTTATGAAATCTTGAATCTATGTGCAGAGCTGCAATTTATTAAGTGTCATGGATGGGTCATCTGACCAGTAGTTTGAGCAAGAAATTCATATCCCATGATTCTGAAGGTTGAAAGGTTAATACATAACAGATGCTGCTTCGGGGGAAACCATTACAGGCAATGCTTTTCAATCAATGAGATGCTATTATGAGCAATAGAACAAATTTCTTTTAATCAATGAACCTTTACTACAACATTTACTAAAAGAAGCTCTATGCAGTTCTTATAAAACATTCTGCAGTCTTCTAAAAATTATTCCTTTTGTTTTTGAAGCCTTTTTATGGTTTCTCTACTTTTGCTCATTTTAAGGTAGCACACTGGGTTTGCACTCTACTTTCTTAATGAAAAAAGTGCAAAAGAAGCATGGCACAAAACATGCATTTAAACCTAAGATGCAGTAAAGGCTGTATGTGAGTGCTGTTAGGGAATGAGTTGCAGTGAACATGATCTCATGGCTATGAAAACCTGTCACAAGCAGCTGTGTCCATGTTTGAACAGAAGATGCCATTCAGCAGGAGAGCTGTCAGCCTGCATCCTCAATGCTGACCAAGCTGGAGACTTGCTTGCGAAGCTCACTATAGCTGCCTGTGTGCCACCATCATGTTTTGTACCTTAGTTTTGTATTGCTTGTTGAATGAAATGATTAACTGTTGGTTAAAATTGTTTTTCAAATTAAAGAGAGACAACAAGAAAGCCTGTTCCTCTTAAGAGAAACCAGAAGAGGTGATAATCTGTCCTATTCTCCATCACTACTTCCATTTGTGAATACCCAGTGTATTTCTGAATATACTGAGTCACTTTATTTCAAGTTTCTGGATTTTATAAGTAAGATTTTTCCTAAAAATAGTAATTAAAAAAATGGAGTTTACTCCATAATTCTTCTCTATATTTATTTTCATTCCATATATTCTGGAGACAACAGGGAAAACTTAAAATGGGGAAGAAGGAAATTTAAAAAGTGTTAGAGCTTCAAAATGAAAATTCATT
>VXBW01007926.1:343460-384777 GCA_013400375.1 Thinocorus orbignyianus | reverse complement strand
TTTTTTTCCTTTTTTTTTTTTTCCCCTCAGGGTGTCTCTTTCCGTTTTTGTAGCAGAATCAGTCTAATATATAATATCATCAAGATACATATCTCTCCAAAAGATATATTTTAGCTGAACTGAGAATATGTAAAAAGTCAACTTGCATAATGAACCACCTAAAGCAATACAACAGTATTCCTTTTTATTGTGTGATTATTTAACTGAAGCCACCATGTGAGCAAAGAGAAGCAGAAAGGAGTCGTGCCCTTGCATTTTTCCTGTACAAAAGAAAAGTACAGCTTTCATTCGAAAAGTTTGCAAAAGATTTGCAAAAACCACTGGATATCTTGCCAAATGCAGTCTTCTATAAGAAAGGAAAACCAATCTGTCCAACATGCTGAGCATTTGAAAACCAGAGCAGTGCAAGAGCAGCAAAACACCACCATTATATAGCTCTGTAAACTGGAAGGAATTTACCCTAAGGTTGTCAGCAAAGATTCCTGATGTCCCTTATCAAAGAAAGTGACCCGTACTAAGTCATGGCTAACAGTTTTCATATCAGTATGAAACCGTACTAGGAACTATTTGGTCACCATACTTGTCCGAAGGATATACTCTGGCTCAAATCCAGGGGAACAGTCACAGAAAATTTCAAATACTTGGCTGTGATCCCTTGAAACAAAGTCTGTAAAGAGTGAGAATCGCCTGGTGTACACTCGAAAAAGTGAAATACTAGAGAACTGCATGCACAGCGTTGTCCCCCATATGTGTAACAATCATCACAGTCTGTGCTAGCTTCTACTGTGATCATGGAAAAAAGAAACTAAATAGAATTTTCAGTCTTCCTTTGTGGATTCTTAATTAACACATTTGTATTAGAACACTATTTTTGGAGAGAAGATTGACTTGAATACTGGCTCCAAATTCCACCATAACTGTAAGCAATCACTAGCTTGGTTTTGGTACCTCTTCCAGAAACTGGCAACAACATAAAATGTCCTACACAATTTGGGAGTTCTTCACTCGGTGGGAGATATTGCAAATGTAGAGACTTGATGCCGTCATATCAGGTGGGAACTGGTTCCACAGTTTGGAAGAGCATATCAGTAACTAGTTATCAGTGCAGAGTAACTCAGTGGCAAGTACATCAGGCTAAATACATGTACATAGAAGAGGGTAATTTGCTTGTGAAGGGAATATGGACTTAGTATTCACAGAATAGCTGTGAACTTGTGAACTGTTTAAACGAATTCATGCTGACTCACTATCTAGGAAAGAAAACCCAAACCAACCAAACGAAAGTCCCAAAACACTTATCTATAGGCTTTTTCATATTTCTTTCAATCATTTCCAAAACACAAACTGAGAGCTGGCTTGCGATAGCACTTTGACGTCTTTCTAACTTGGTCTAGTGGAAGAAGGGACCCATTTCCTTATTAGTGTTCTTTCCACTGGTTTCAACATACTGCATATGATACATATTCAGTAAATAATATTTACCCTCGGGGGAAATGAGTATTTCCAAATAATTGAAACTATTTTGCAGTCCTTAGTACATATAATATTATCTAAAAGTTACTGCTGTACAGTTAATGTGAAGTACATATAACGGGAAATAACGGGATATAAAATCAGTAAAAACATCTTCTGGAGTTGCACTTCAAAAGTAACTGAATTAGGTCTTTGTATTTATGAATTTCTGACAAAGTTTAAAGGTAACATTGGGAGTCCTCACTAGCAAGTATATGAATGAAGTTCAGTGTAATTCTCTTTTTTAACCCATTTCACATTTCATAGTTTTTGCCACACACACCCCCCCACACACACACCCCGCAACCTACCAAAGCATTTTTAAGTGCTTTAAGTAATTTGTAATAAAGTTTAGTTTGAAGTAAACTAGTTTGGAAATTTCTCAATGCTCTTTCAGTTCTGCATAAAGGACAGCAAATAAGTTGCAAACCTGAGATCTGTCAAAATTCTATATATGTTTCCCCTGGATCAGTTCACTATTAAGATCCTCTTTTCTCTCCCTACTATTCTCCTTTTTAATGAAAAAAATTTCCAAGGGACAGTATTTCTCATTAAGGAATTAAACTCAATATGTTGCATGTATACTTAATATTTCATTATTATAAAATACGAATATCATAAAAATATGTGAACATTGGTAATAGTAGTAATACATTTATAATGTGAATATTTTAATCACATATTCTCTTAAATTTCAAAAGAATGTATATTTGTTCTTTCCTGTTTACACCTTGACCTGGGCACAGATAAATGGATCTATTTCTCCAGTTTGTCCTATATTATTTTCTTGAATAAACATTTTTCACATACTCAGAATAGCTAGGCCCCATATACTCTTTTATAAAGAAGAATCACTTTATTTAGCATGAAAGAAGTATCCTTGCCCTGGGCTTAAGGCACAGGAGCTGGATGATTTTTAATTTTATAGATTAAAGAACAATGTCAACATCTACAACTGATACAAAAGTGCTATTTCTTATGCCATCCTGTCATGTTCACTGTTGTTTTCAATATTTCATTCTTAAGATGGTGGGACCTAGAGGTGAGTGCTGAATTCTTGAGTGATAGCTTATAAAATTTGTAATTGCTTCTGCCAAAATGTAACTTACTGGTTTCAGAGGCTACTGCTATTATAAAGGCATTTAGCTGATCAGACAGTAAATAGGAGAGATCCAACCCTTCCGTCACTTCTGCTGGTAACTGTGAAGTCAGCAAAGCTGCACTTTTTACCTTTTCATATGACAAGACAATTAGACTGCAGTTGTTCTTGAATAAATGAAGTCATCGCTGTACAAAAAGAGTTTGTAGCCACAGTTAAATGCTTCATGAGGAATCACACTCCCAGAATGCTTAATTTGACTTCCAGATGTTTTCTCATTTACCCTTCATGAATCCCTGAGATTTGTGAAGGACTTTGGGCATTTGGCAAGTGCCCGTGTGACAGCTTTGTGCACATCCAGGCCACAGCAGTAATTTTATTTCTGTTCTTTTTGAATCAGTGTCACAGCAGAAGACTTGCAGCTAGACATCTGTCCAAGGCCATGCACTGCTCCGGACTTGCTTGTTTTCAACCAGCGTCAGTAACCCCCCCACAGTTTACATGATGACACCACCATGTTTTCTATCCTGTCCTCACTCCCCTCACCCCGGACTGTAAGTCTTTAGGCCTCTGGTTTCATTTGCTTTTATCTTACTCTTGCTAAAGATGCCAATCTCCAGAAGTAGAAGCATAAAACATTCTGAATTCCATAAGAGAAAGAAGACTCCAGAAAATGAAATTTTATTTGTAAATATACCACTTCACAGCTCTTGTAGCCCTTTACAGCTCTGCTGAGATTATTGTCTGTGCTTATTTGGGCATCCCAAAATTGAAACAAGTAGAGACAAGCCAAGGTAAGAACTGTCCAGTCTATTTTACCTCTGTTAGAATAGTGGCATACATGATGAATGAAGTCAGCAGGTCGAGGCCCCTTGTGGCTAGTCATTAGCTCCCAGAGTAAGAACAAAGAATGGTTAGAGGTGTCAGTACATTTCCTAGCTTTTCAGCTTACTACCCAGACCCATTACTTCTAACTGATAGAGGTTTCATGACCTAAGTACATGCTTGCAATGTAGCATGGCAGGCAAAAGTATAAAAACTTTAACTTTCTGACCATTTAAATATTCTTCCTCTGGTCCAATTTATTAGTCAAAAATCCTCATCATGATTTCATTTAGCTTTGCGTTTACATTCAACATATGGGGCTGGAGCAAGCAGTGTGTGCCCTTTGACTACCTGAGGGTGCAGAATCACAATAATTGCATGGCAGGGGATAGGCAGGGATGCTTGAAGCCTGGTGACACGGTTCTCTCTTCTCCTTCTTGGAAAGATCTCAGGCTAAGCGTCCTGGACAATTCATGGCCTGTGATCTTCAATCTCTCACATTTCATTCATCAGAACATGTTGCCTTTTCACATTTTAAGTCAGTGCCTGTTGACTGATAGTAGAAGGCAGACTGATAAATTGGATTATGAGAAATACCCATGTCTACATCTCTCTTGTATCTGAGCTGTGTGCCTGTCAGTCACCTACCAAGGAGTGATGGGGCTTAAAACCTCAGGGTCGACAGGGACTAGCTTAATATAGGTTTACACACAGCAAAGGGAAGGAATAAATTTTGACACGTCCATGAAATTAAACCTCTTCCAGAAATCCATTGTCATTAGTGCCTAAAGGCTTCATTAAACTTCCATTTATCCTGGCACTTATCATCTTTTCTGTCAAATGTAGGCTTCAAAGGATGTCTCTGAGCCATTAAGAGTGCTGCACTGCACGACTGCCCAGTGCTCAATTTAATGTACACTCTGTAAAAACAACAAAACTCTTCTTAATACATTTGCTCATGTAGGAAGTTTCATGTAGTCAGCATCTCCACTCTTCTTTCAGTTCATTTTTAGGTAAAATTCAAGGTGTTGTCTCCAATCTGTTAAGCTCTACACGATTTGTTTCTTGACCTCAACCAAGGCAGCTAACACCAAGATTGTCACATCATGTTAACAGCCTTTCCAGACTGCTGGACAGCACTCTGAGTCGTATCGAATCACTTACAAAAGGAAATTCAGTTACAGCAGAGGCTAACAGCTGGGATTGCAAGTCTAGACACATGCCTGGAAATGCAGCAGTGTTGCTGAAAATCTGGAAACTAGAATTAACGTTCGTTGGTTTTTTGTAGAATCTGTCAGATGAACTTGAAGTAAATCTATCCTCCAGAGCAGGATGTCTACTGAAAATATCCTCAGTGGAAGAATCTGGGGATGACAAATGAGGAAAATTAAATAAATGAAACTCTCTCAGGTGTACCCTCCACCTTTTTATCATATGGAAAAAGATATTATTTAATAATTTTACTGTAGCAGCATGCACAAAATAAGTGGATTTTTTAAGTAACTAGAAATTTAAGAAATGAAAAATTGGATAGATTCTTAGTTTTGCAGTGTTGAGAAAGCAATGTGAAACAAAATAATTAGTCTAATGTATGGTTTTCATAATCATATTTTTGTTTAAGTTTCTCCATCACTGACATTTACTATGCCTGATCATTAGCTTCTGGTGGAGCATGCAGAAGCACCGTCCACCAAGCTTTTTGCTGTGCAGTGCACACAGTTACAGACACATGACCACAAACAGGTGCCTCATTAGCCATGAAGCAGTGAACTGTAGTGTCACCTCAGCACATAATGAGGAAGCAGCAGAAGCAGCAGAAGCATCACTGTATGTTAGCTGTATTCATACACAGATTAGAAGAAATGAAAGACACTGTACAATGAGAAGAAAAAAAAATCAAAAAACCCCTCAAGCCTACACAAAAACTTTAAGGGAAAAATTGTCAAGGTGTTGATAATGGGAGGCCTTGCATGTATAAAAGAGGATCAGAAGTTTGCTTTATTTTTTCATATATAACTGATTGCAGATCGGAAAGGACTGTGGAAAAGCTTGATTCTCTCTACCAGTGCATTAACTTTAAACAACACTGTCCTGCTACTGATGTCAGTGGACTTGAGCTAGTGCAAAGGATGGAGGGATCATGCACAAGCCAGAGTTTGATATCACTTCATGAATACCTTAATCGGGCTGGGGTTTTTTTTAGAAATTCAAAGGTTCCTTTTTTCACTGTTATGAAGTTAGCCTTTTGTAATGCTAGTTTTATGGCAATTTGAATAACATTATCTACAATTATCATTGCTGTTGTTATTATGATTACTATTAATGTTTAGAATTTTTCCTAAAGTAAATGAATATTTTATGCTAGAAAAGTCTTTCTGAGTTACCACCAAGACTGCAGCGAGGATGAGTCACAGAGATGGAATGAGAACTTCTATGAATGTGGCAGGTATGTACTGACTTTAGATACAATGACCATATCCATGCGATACATTTAGTGTTGACAAAGCAGTGATATGAGGCAGGTGTAAGTTCAGGTTCATGTCTGTGAACAAAAGTACTCCCTACCATCTGCTCTTGTAAAATGTTGTAGACAGAGTTGTATCTTTATACAGTTTGCCTAGATCTTTGTGCACTAGATACTGATCCATAACTGCTGCAAGTGTGGGACTGCTTTAATTCAAAACAAACAAACAAACAAGCAAACAAACAAACTACCAAAAACAAAAACAAAAGAAATACTGTATATATGTGTCATGCATTATTTGTGCAATCTTTTGCTGCCAAGCTGTAAAGGAACTTTCCTGATAGTCTTTCCTAGGGGCAACATGTTTCAGGATACAATTTCATCTTTTTTTTTATCTTTGTGCTGTTCAAAAAGCCATAATTACATAAAAGAAGAATTTGAAATGGAAGAAGGATGTGGAGGGTTGTCTTTCTAGCGTATACAAAGGGGGCAAGTTTAAAGTTTAAAAAAGATGCGGTTGAAGACAAGGAGATATGCAAATTATGTTATAATAGCTGCCGGCTGTTCCTGTCACAGTTGTTTTTCAACAAAACTAAAGTACAATAATAATAGTTAGATTAATGTGTATGTATACGTTAATGACATAGTTGCTGTGCATGTATTACATACGTAGCTCTGTGAATAGCAACTGAACAGACCTAGACCATATAATAGGATGAACATGAGAAACGTGATGATTTATTTAAGGGAGAAATGGAAGCAGATAATACAAGAGCAGTATGACAGTGCTGACTACATCCCTGTAACAATGTCTGTTTTCCACCCAGACCTCACCTACATCCACCTGTGCTATGATGTGTGCAAGAGAGAGACTGCTGCTATTCAACAGCTTAAGAACAGTATCAAGACTCAAGAGGCTGTTCCTCCCTGACTTAGCCTTAATTCGGAACTTTAAAATTTTTTCCTGGTTAAAACTTTTCCTGAATATAGGTAGCTAAAATGCCCTAGATTTTTACACCCTAGGCTACTGATTTTGTGGGGTGAGAGGTAACAAAAAGGACTTTCTTTCCAAACAAGAGAACCAGCTGAACTCTCAGAATTTTCCACAAGGCAATAACATATACAGATCAAACTTCTTCGGTCACACTGTTGAAGTGTCTGTTAATTATGCCTTTTCTCTTTTGCTCTTTGATATTTAACTTTTTAGTTTAATTTTATGAAGAAACTTTTTCAAGCTATCTTCACAGAAAAATAGCTGTTATTGAGAACTTTGAAGTTATGTTCCTAAATACATTAAAAAGTAGGGGAAAAAAAAATCAAAATGGCTTCTCTGAGATGAACATTTTTCATTTAGTTTAATAACTACTTTCTGAGGAAAAAAATTATGTCAAGGTGATTTTAACTTTTTTTTTAGGGCTTCTGAAATTTTAAATTTATGATCTAGAGAGATGGAAACAGCTAAGTCTTTAGCCACTAACAAAATAAATTCAAAGATTTTAAAAAAGAACATCTAAAGTGTGTAATTGAAGAAAAAAATTAAATCTGCTGGAAAACTACCTTTAGATTTTCCCCAGCATTTTCTTTTACTTACTGATCTTTTTTTTAAATGGAATTACTTTATTTAACAGAAAAATGTAAGCAGATATATTTTGGAAAAAATGTGTATTCTACAGATAAAATAATTTTCAGAGCTGGATATATATATATTTCAGGGAACTGGAGAGAGTCCAGTGTAGGGCAACAAAGACGATTAAGGGATTAGAGCATTTCCCTTATGAGGAAAGGCTGAGAGAGCTGGGACTCTTTAGCCTGGAGAAGAGGAGGTTGAGGAGAGACCTTATTAATTCTTATAAGTGTCTGAAGGGTGGGTTGAAGGAGGATGGAGCTGGACTCTTTTCAGTGATTCCCAGTGACAGGATAAGGGGCAACAGGTGCAAGCTGGAACACAGGAAGTTCCATTCAAGTATGAGGAAAAACTTTTTTCCGGTGGGGGTGACAGAGTCCTGGAACAGGCTTCCCAGGGAGATTGTGGAGTCCCCTTCTCTGAAGACCTTCGAGCAGCACCTGGATGTAGTTCTGAGTAATGTGCTCTGGGTAATCCTGCTTGAGCAGGGGAGTTGGACCAGATGAGGTCCCTTCCAAATCTGACAATTCTGTGGTTCCATGATATAAACAAGTAAAATATTTGAATTCACTATTGATGAAACTTCAAATGCTAGATGTTATTCTGTCATGTTTCAAATTTGAACAAGTTTCTTTCTAGCATTTGAAGAGTCCAGTAACTCTTTGCTAGGTGTTTTAGAAACAGAAGTAGACTATAGCAGTTAAGCAATTTGAAGTTATAAATTCATTTTTTCTTGTTGAAATGAAATTTTCTTGTTGATCTCAAATACTTTTTATAAACATATTCTGCATGCATTTTCGATACAGTGCTAGTGGTGAAAAAAGTTATAGGAGAAGTAAAAAATTAAAGCAAAAAAGTAAGAAAGCAAGAAAGAGCTGACTGTAATCTAAATAAAATCTGAGTGCTCTGCAGGTTATCACTGGAAACTTTGGCTATAAAAGTTTGACTATAAAAGCATGAGTGCTTTTGAAAAGGGTATCTGACAGCCAGATATCCAAGTTGTCGGATGAAACTCTGCTCAGGGAACAACTGCTATATGAAATGCAAAAGGAGGGATTAAGGTCATTTAAGTACTGTACTTAGGTTGTTAGAGATTACATTTTTCTAATTTAAGATACAGTATATGTTTCATTCTGAGTCATGGAAGGAGAAAAGTAGGGATATCTGGCTAATGCAAATTGCTAGGAATATAAAGGGGGGAAAAAAATTCCACTGCCTTTATCCTAATTTGCATCTGCACTTAAGAAGAAAAAGAGTGAATATAATTGCTTTAGAGGGGTGCAAGTGAAAGAAGCAAAATTAATACTAGTTATGAAGCAAGATTAAAGAAGTTCAGCTTTTTTTCTCATTTAAGAAGAGGAGACTTCACAGTCACAGAGCTGAAGTTTCCAGGAGTGAAGATTAGCAGAAGCAAAGAACAAAACATTAAGAGAAAAATGAACATACAGAATTGGCAAAGAAAGAGAATATATACAGAACTATTTCAGATAAATAGTGCTGTGCCTACAGAATCTAGTACCGGAAGAGAAGCAGACGTGGAAATTCAGGAGAAGAGAGACAGTCTTCTAAGCAGAAAGTTGGTGCAATTTAATATAAAGAAAGCCAGAAATTAAAATTGAAGTTTGGGAAATGAGTCTGGACAAACTGATTACCAAGAGATGCTTTAAGCTAAAATTCGAATAAACTTTTCCTGAAGTCTGAAAAACATAGAGAAATCGTGGCGTTTGTTTTTTTTTTCTCTCCTTACTCATTTTTCCTCAGACATACATAATTTTGCTTCTGTTCAATAAATTTGATTCCCAAACCAGATTTGCTGCAGTCAGATCCAAACAAGAAGGTCAAAAGGATCCATTGGTATCTAAACTAGCATATAAATAATAGTTAGAAGCAGATGCCCGCTATTTCTGGAAGGATGGGAACATAATGGGGAATAGTAGGAGATAAAATTAATTATTTACAATATTTTGAGTGTGATTTGAATTAAGAAGTATTGTTACCCCAAGAAATCCAGTCAGTTTTTGCGTTCTGACAGCTTTTGTGCACATGGATGGACAACTGATATTACAACTGATATTACAGGTCTAAATGTTTTAAATGTTTATTTGCTCTTTAACCGACACTGCAGAGCAAGAACTACTGATGTGTTCCTGCACAATCTATCTACGCTAACAGAGAGCAGTTTCTTAGCAGAAGTTTGCTGCTATTTTAACAAGACTGTGTAATTCTCTGGTGATCCCACATCTCAGTAATAACTGTGATTCTCCCATCTCAAAAAATGAATTAGTAGATTGAAAATCTAAAGTGAAAGGTGAAGAGGATGACCAAAGATGGGGAATTCCATGTTTTTATATCAAAGAATGTTAAAATGAGTCTGGGAAGTCTCAGTCTCAGTTGGGGAAGAGAGGACTAGAACTATGAGATGACTAGAGGAAGGAAGAAAGGGCCATGAAGATCATATTTAGGAAATGACTTAGTCACTGTTTTCTCAACAGAGATCAAGGGAATAGAGATTATTTGTACAAAATTGTCAGGTAACCATTAAAATAGATATTTTTAGCATCACTCAATTACAGTGTGGAACATTTGGTCACAGTATATTCTTGATACTGTAGCATTGTTTCAAAAAATAATTATGCAAATTCTTGAAACAAAAATCCATGAAAGTCCTGTAGAAAAAAAATGTTAGTAATTATTTAAGGCAGAAATTTGCTGAAAACAAGGAAAGCATACTGGGAGGAAAGCATTATTCTGTATTTGATTATGTTTTATATGTCAATCCCAAGCACCCACTCCGAGTCATCACAAAATACAAGATACTCAGCCAGAGACACCCTTGCTTGATACAGTACAACTATTTCTCAGCACAGTTTCAAGGATATAAATAACATCCATATAATACAATGTAAAACAAATATTTACTTTTTAGATGAGCAGAGAAAAAAAATTCACGTGCAGAACTAGCAAAGCTAATAACCATTTGTATATGCTGACATTTTAATAAATATACTTTTCTATTATATTCCAAAACAAATGACATTTTAGATATCCATTCACTAGTTTGATAAATCAAAGCTATTTAAAAAATGTGACCAATTCCCAACACTTTCTGACACAGTGTAAGAAGAAAGTATACTGACAATTTAAACCATGGATACCTTTGAGACTCATTTAAGTATCTCTTTCCTTACCATTTTTGTGGTGGTTTTGAGTCTTCATTATTTTTCACTTCCGGATGGACTGTTTTATATTTCACTGAAGTTACTTTTTCTTATAGCTTCCTTTGATCACTTTTGGTACCAGAGTTAAGAACTGTATTGCTACCTACACATTTCGTATTACAGATAATCCTGCCACAAATCTTCTCTTCATCCATGCAGTTATCTGCTGCTAGCTCTGTGGAAGCAATTTTCATTTCCAGAAATTTAAGGAAATATACAGCAACACGGCAGGTAAGACAGGCATTTTGCCTTCTCTGCTTGAACAGTCCCACAGTATTCTCAGTTGCCAGATTGATGTAATTGAATCTATCTGGATTTTACTAAATACATTTAGTTGTTTTAGCAGAAGATCGAGAAGTCGATTACTTATTCTGTATTCACAAAATCAAATAAACGTAACCCATAGAAAATGTTGCCTTGGCCACCTTCTTTCCCCCCACCCCCACACTCCACCCCCAAGGGAGATCATCATATGTACCAAACATATCCTGACAAACGTTTGCCATACCTTTCTGTAGTACAGATTCTGGGTCCTATAAAAATCCTGCCTGTGGTGTTGAATGGTTCTGGTTGCTAGATATTTTTCTTCATAAATTCAAACTTAGATCTTCTTCGGTATGATTTAAAATCCTTTACTCAAAATACAAAGATATTCCACTTGTCCTTTGTAGAGTTTTTCACACTTATGAAAACTTGTCATATTTCTCCAGTGTGTCTTGTTCTCAAATGAAACAAACCTAGTTCTTATTATCTTTTAGAAATCTATTGTTTTCTAGACCTCTGATTGTTGTTGTCAGTCTCTTCTGGACTGTCTTCTGTTAGTTTTCGGTGTTTTTGAGAAAAGATTCCTAAAATGTTTTGATACAGAATACTTGTGTTACACTTGGACTGAACTTTACTTGAATCGAAGCTTCTGCCTCAACATTGTCCTAGAATACTGTGGTGGCATGAGCAGAAAAAGGGAGAAGAAAAGCTTCAAGATGATAAAATATTTCAAAGATATATTTTTTTTAAAATGTGGTGTTTTAAAGTTTTAGGAAATATAGATCTGCATATGTTATTTAGTTGAAGGCTTCATATAGATTTTTCCCTCTTTTTCATCTCTTACAAAAAATTCACATTTATATTACAGTGTTTAAATGTATAATAGAAATAGTATAAATCACAGTGAAGTATGTTAAAACACCTGTGTGACTGAAATGTAAATTTATTAAAAGCAATGGGAACTCAACTATGATTCCAGAAAGAAATGGCTGTATCGTCATTCCTTCTTTCTCTCTAATCTTTATCCATCTCCAACTTGAGGCAAAAACCACAAACCAACACGAAAGACATGAACAGCCCCAGGAACTGGATAATACCCAAACAACACTTGTTTATCGATGTTACTTTTCCCTGTAATTATCTGTTTTTACTCTAGGGTAAAATTGGTTGTTTCGACTGTGGTGACACAATGTCTTTGTAGCTTGCTGAAATAACAAATTAAAGATTACATCTGCATAAAGATTAAACTACAAGATAAACTGGGCAGAATATATTTGCATGTGTATTTTACAACTATTGAGCAGGTGTTTACAATATTATAATATATTATCAGAAAGGAAACAAGAAACTTTATTAATGATGGAAATATTTAGAAATGTGATTCTGCATATAAGCTGTCATGTCAGGATCAAAAATAAGGTACATAGAATAAGCATGGATAATGTAAGCAGGATGAAGCATTGTGAACGAGAGAGAAGTGCTGAAATCAAGGAAATATCATACAGTGAAAGTGAATGAGTGGAGTGCACGGTCTCTGATTAGGAGATACAATTGATGAGGCAAAACAAGAGGGATTCATCAATAGAGCAGAGCATAGAACAAGGAAGTTAAAAGAAAATCTTTGATACTGTCAAGAGCTATCTTAAATCATTCAGCCTTCATTGCAAAGTCATCAAGGCAGCAGATGACAGGGACATAATGAGACTGGAAAACATCAATAACTACTTTGAAACAAGACTTCTGGAATTGTATGAAATAGTGAGGGAGATTCCAGGTTTGAGCAGGAGTGAAATACCCTCTGTATAGAACAATATCTATACCTACCTACAGGAAAGCTAGTCATTAAACTGGAGTAAAACAGTTGTAAATTATATATATAATTGTATTTTGCATCATCCAATTATACAAACCTAATTTCTACTTGAATTATCAGGATAGCATGGCTCAAGCTTCTTGGAGAAGGCAGCAATAAGTTTTTCTGTCTGTAATGAACAGTGAATTTATGTGGGGTTGTCTAAAGGATTAGATAGCAAATTATAAGGATATGGAGATTTAAACAGAGTTGATGTTCTTCAGGGTGCTTGTGTCTTCAGGAGGAATATGTTACACAGTAAAGAGTACAGGTAATTTAGGGACAGATTCTTACAGGCTTTTACTAAAACAGATTTTATGATCAGAGCCCCAGTCCCTTAAATTCTACTTTTTTCCCCACATCTCTTGCCTCTGTTCTATTTAAAGGGATATGTTTTTCTGTGTTGGGTAAACGTATCTTCACTATTTCACTTTCTGTGACTTTTCTTTTTTCAACTTTCCTCATCAAGTCAAACTCAAATTTACAAGGACAAGAAGCAGAGTACAAAGAAGTGGCATTAGCAGTAACTTGATTTTAAGAATATTGCAACACTATTTTAAGATTCCCTTCTCTCTCCTCCCTTTTCCTTTTCTTTTTTCCATTCCTTTCCCCACACTGTCCATCACCAATGTATTCCTTTGCCTTTCCTGCCTTTTGATTTTGCAGTTTTTAAAACAATTATATCACCGAAGCTAGTGCAAGTAAAAGGATTGGTTTCTATATTCTGTAATCCCCTTATAATTATATGCTATTATTTTTTGACATATGATGTGTTAGATATTTTATTTATACTCATTTTTTATCTTTAATAAAGTGGAAAACAATTTTTTTTTCCTTGATGATTCTTTAATAAAGGGATCTCAGAAAGTACAAGTAGTTTTCTTGAAGAAATTTGCAGATGCTGCAGAAGCTCCCTAAAGGAGAAAGCAGAAGACCGTGGACAGTAGTGCAAATAATTATCTCACACCCTTCTAACACAAAATGACTAGCTAAATGAGTGTGAAACTGCACAATAATCAATTTCCTATGGGAATAAGATTCTGCTGCATTCTGTTAGAGATCATTTTAAGGGCAAGATGGAAAAGACAAGACTCAGCAACTGTACCCAAATCAAGAGCACACTTACTAAACTGCATGCCTTGCAAAGGGCATAGTCTGCCCTGCATTACCTTGTGTTCTTATTCATCTCTCCAAAACTAAATGCACAAATAATCAACATGCAATGTGTGGAATTAGAAAGGACATGACAGACAGCTGCAAAATTTGAAATGCCATACAAGACTTAACTAAACTCTTGCTTTGGAACAGCTATGTTACTACAGTGCAGTGAAACATAGAAAAAGGAAAACTAAAGTCTGAGAGGTGCCCTAATGGCAGTCAACAACTTCCTCAAGGAGGGCAGCAGAGAGGAGGTGCTCGTCTCCTCTCTCTGGTCACCAGTGACAGGACAGGAGGAAATTGAATGAAAGGGCATCAGGGGAAGTTCAGTTTGGACATTAGGAAAAGGTTCTCCACTGAGAGGGTGGCTGGTCACTGAAACAAGTTCCCAGGGGAAGTGGTCACAGCACCATGCCTGTAAGATTAAAGGAGCATCTGAATGATGCTCTTAGTGATACAGTTTAGTGTTAGGTAGTTAGGTGAAGAACAGGGAGTTGGACTCGATGATCCTTATGGGTTTTTTCCAACTTGACATATTCTGTGATTCCAAAGAGTTGTCCATGAACCTTGACCTGTTTAACAAGAAGCACTTTCATGCTTCTGCAAGAAATCTCAGTTGGTCTTCATTTATTATCTTGAGCTTCTTGAATAATTTGGGATAGTCTATATTTGAAATGTTCAGCAACTCCATAATGTAATTGTGTTGGTTAGGAACATAGCAAAGATGAGTTTTAGATGCAACCACTTTCAGACTGTGCTGGAGAACTGCTTAGTCTGGATACAAAACAACTGAGACCTCTGTCCAAATAAAAAAGTTTTTTAGATTCTGCCAGCTTTATCATTCTAATAGAAATATTTCAGCCTTTGAAAAAAGTAACTCGTGGGCTTGGAATGAGCAATTATGTTGATTTGATTTGTAATTTGATTAAACTCTGTGCCCCTAATCCAGATTAAGCTCTGTAAAAACAAGATCTGTGATCAGGCTGACTCTGGTTTGCAGTTCCAGATTCAAAATTTCTGCTCTCTTGAGAGTTTTGCTTGGTTGTTGTTCCCCCACCCCCTTGAGCATGTGACTCTCAGATGAACATTCACATAATCTCTTTGGGGGCCATGCTTGCTTCTCATGTGTGAGTGTATCTTAATTAGAAACAGAGACATGTTGTGAAACTGTGGGGGTATAGCTTGAAAAGAGTGAAGAACAAGTATGGCCTAAAAAAATCGGAGTATCCTGGGTTGGTGTGGGCATGACTCAGGGAACTGCTCCTGGCAAAAAGAAAACCCAAGCAGACAAAGAGGTATAAAAGTGTAGGAAGAGGTAAGATTAATTTCCAGGGTAAGAGGTATGGGGATACTTTTGTCATTTCTGCATGTTAAGTCAGATGCGATCAGAGCAGCTCCGTGTGCAAGACTGTGTGATCAGAGGGTGCAGGGGTAGAAGAGCCTCACTGCTCGCTGGGTTGCAGAGCAGCTCATCACTCTGCATCCCTGCAACACCTGCCCTCATAACCCTGAGCCAGAGTCAAATCTCATACATCTATAACCACAAGAAAGATATGTGGGAAATAAACATTAAGACCCTACAAGTCCGCTAACCTTAAAATGCCATTGGAAGAATGAAGATAAGTTTTGTAAACTGCAGTAGCAGCATGTAGGTGGCAACTGCTAATTGCAATGCCTGTGCTGAGTAATAGGACTTGTGCTTGTGTTGTAGATGGGACCTCCCTGGCCGAAGTTCTTTCTATTTCAGGTTGATTACCTTCTGAAGAATTATATTGTGCACTTCATCAGTACCCTTTTCCTCGCTTTTTCAATAGTTACCTACATTTATGTAACTGGAATATATACGTGTGTATATGTATTTAGGTTTTAATGACTTCATCTACTTTTTAATAAAATGCAAAAATCTACAGAGAAAAGAATCCTGAGTTGTCTTAGAACAGAAATGCTTCCTCAGTATTCAGAGGATTAAATGAAAGAATGAAATTTCCATCAGAAATCTATTCCAATCTAAATTTTTCTTTTTTTCTTTCTTTTTCTTTTTCCCTGACAGGCATGTCCTACTTGAGGCATGAAGATAATTCTCTTCTTAACTCAGTTTCTGTAAAGATCAATAGTGAGCTGATAAGGCAGACATCTGAAAGACATGCAGAATAATTATGGGCACTGGCATATCATGATTTGGACTTTAATTACCTGTTGGAAGTAGTCTAGATCAGATAATAATAATAATAATGTAGTATATCCTATTGGATAAAGTATTTCTTTCTTGGCTTTACCTACCATACGCAGAATTTGGGTTTTTTGAGTTTTGAATGTTTGGTAGATGAATATGTCCTGTTGATTTTAGCAGCATATATTGAGAGGAAGAGAGGAAGTGCAATAGGGTTGTTTTTAGAAAATATTTCTTACAACTTTTACTATTGAGTCAAAATAGAAATTGAGTTTTGGCTATCTGAATAATTTCAGCAACTTACTGCCTGCTGCTAGAAAAACTAATCAAATTAGTAAGATAGTGGAACCAGTGCAATCTATATTGCTTTTTCAAGTCAAAATCGGTAATCATTCTCAGCATGACTATGTTTTTCTACAAGTGTTAGAAACGTAAATTAAAAAGCTGAACGTATTTGAATATCTAGCCTCAAATAAAGATATCAATGTATTAGACCTATCAGAAAACTGTGTGAAGAAAGACAACCACCAGATCACTGCAATATCCCATACAAAGTATAGAGGAAGGATAGGTAATTTTGCTGTCAGCAGAATCTTATTATGTGCTAAAAGGCCTTAAAATCAAAGCAAAGGAAAGAAACAGCTTAACTGCCTCCATAAGTAGGACAGATTCTGTATGAATTGAAATCCCAAGCCCAAAAAGGACAAATATAGTCCTGGGTCTGTATTACCAACTGCCTGGCCAAAATGAAGTTGTTGACTGTGATATGCTGAGAGAAATCAGAGAGATACTAAGGACAAAAAATGCAACTGTATCGGGCGACTGAAATTACTCACATGTGCACTAGTCAAATGTCACATCGGGCTTTGTGAAGCTGCTATCTAATGGTATCAAAACTGGTACTTAATCCTTTTTGCTTCGTTAGGAGTGAAGAACCTGCCCAGAGGGCCATTTAATTTTGTAATAGTTACTGAGTCAGTTGACTGAAGATGTAGAAAGATAATTAAAGGCAGTCATAAGCATATAATAAATGTTTTAGACTTAGATCAAAACATTGCAATACAAAAAGAAGATAAATACTTCAGGATAAATCATATGATTTGCTAAAAGTAAAACTAATTTTGAGATTTGCATGCATCTAAAATAAATGTCTCAGAAAAAACACCCTTCAGGAGAGTGGGCATTTTGAGCCACGACACAGAGCAAAATCAGCTTCATTGCCGCTTTTGTTAGCATTTTGTAACTGTGACTCTTTAGCCGTCCCTTTTGAATGGTTAGCATAACAAATTTGTAAACTTTGCAAAGTTATCAGTGAACTAAATCCTATGAAATTTCTGTTTTACAAAGAAAATAAGTGCTAATGAAATTTTCATTTTTCAAGTAATGTTCACAGACACAAAATTCAAAAGGCAAATGCACTATAATACAAAACAAAAGGCTGATTTGTCAAAGAAAAGTATATGAATGACAAGTTTGGCCTTTTTTGCTTAAGGTGCAGAATTTCCTGCACAGTTCAGAAACATATGGCTCTCTAAAGACCTCAATTTTTTATTCTTTTGACCTTTCAGATCACTCATAGACTTCTTTTAATTTATAGTTCTATAAGTTACCGTTACGTTTTATCAGCCGTTGGCATTTTCATCCTTTAAAACTGCACCCTTAAGATTTAATGGCTGCGTAGGAGTGAAACGCCTTCCAGATCAGGTAGTGTTGTTTCTTGGTTATGTCACCTGTTAGATTTCTGGCTTTGGGATTTGACTGACCTCCTTGTCAACTCAGCACTCTCCAACACTAATACTATGGGAGACATTTTGCTGTTGTACACAGCATGTGCCAACCCACAAGAAGCAGAGGTCAGCCTACCTGGAGTGTGTATAGCTGAATGTTTTAGCTATACCACACTGTGTCTTTTCAAGGATGAGTTAAGGTTGCTTTACCTCTGTGCAGCCTGATACCAGGCTTGACGTTTGACACTTCAGAGTAGTACACCTTTTTTTTCCAGCAAATCAATGCAAATTGAAAAAGTGGGTGTCTTTGGCTATTAAAATTGAAATTGAATTAGCCAGCTGCATTGGCAAATGAATGTGTGTTGTTATTTCAAGGAGTGAGAACTCATGCAAAGACCGAGAGAAGACACATGCTTTTTAAAATGTACTTAGTCCAAGAGAAGATCAGTTTACCTTAACCAGAAGACTTCTAACATCTGTTTTACAAGTCAAGCTATTGCAGAAAAGGTGCTCAGCCAACTAAATTATTTGCTCATTGTGAGCCATGTTGTTTTGCATATACTTTGCTCTCATTGTGTTCAAACACATTCTGCTTTTAAACAGGATTTTCCTCCATTTGATATTATTCAAAATCTTGAGCTTTTAAAGTTACACTAAATGCTATGCGTAACGTATCCCTCTCTATAAAGAGGTCACAGAAAGCCCACAGCAAGAAGAGCGGCTCTGTAGTGCATGAGCAAACATGGGACCACTTGTGACTTTACATGCAACTTTAGATAAATAAATATGTTGTCACAAAAGTCACATGCATACACACACAAATCCAAATCCAAATCCAAACCAAGCGCCCCAAAAACAAAGCAAGGGATGGCATTTTCTCTGCTTATGCCTATGACTACAACGCTCATCTGTAAGTAGCATTTACTGGAATAAAAGTAGAAATTGAGATTGTCATTTGGGGTAGATATCTCTCTCTCATATATTTGGCTGTAAAAATAATGTAAGTTTACTTTTAAGATAGAGTTGCACAAAGAGATATTACCATTTCCACAGTAATCTCCATATTTTATGATTACCATATGCTGAACTCTGAAGTACAAGACATTTACAACCTGGATCATACTAGCTGGTGCAGTGCAGTAAGTGGTAGAAGGTATTTACTTTGTATTAACAACCTAGCATCTGAATATAGACAATTATTGCTACGTGATATTAACAATAATTATTTTGAGTTCACTAGGAAATATATCATAAAATAAATGAGCACACTATAAGCCATTTGCTGGACAAATGCGGATAAATTTTGCTTGTTGAATTGATTTTCACACATACCCTTTTAGAATTTTTTTCTGAGAAAAAAATCATTGCCGTTTTCTTTTGTGAACAAGAGGAATTTGTCATCGTGATCATAGAATTTATCTTTTTTTTATTATTTTTTTTTATTTTGCCTGTTTGCCTTTGATAAGCACAGTTGAGGTTAGGACAATTTTGCATGGTAGGTTTTGGTGTAAAAGTCGATTTTAGCACACAAAATTCTTTGTTTCCCCTGCATAGAAAAAAGCAAATAAAACGTTTGCAGTACATGAATTAGAATTTGAAGATTCTGTCCTCCCCTTCCCCTTCCAGCTGGAAGAGGGAAATAGTTTTTCTTTTTTCTTCTATCTTTCTTTTTTTTTTCTTTCTTTTTTTTTTCTTTTTTTTCCTTTTCCTTAGGACAGAAATACTTTTGCTGAGAACTACCTCCACACAAAAGCTTACAGAGTCAAATATGATGTCTTGTCTTGTCACTTCTGAACAGACTCTGGAGTTTGAAAAGACTTCTGAAATTTGCTTAACTTGCCATTTCCTAATATAATGAGGAAATCAATGTGTCTTGCTTTTAGAAATGCTGGTGGCTTCAGAATAATTCAAGAGTCTGCAAGGATAAGCAGAAATGAAACTGCAAGCACTTACTCATCATTGGAATATCTGAGATGATTTACAGATAAAAATGTGTTAATTTACTGTCATCAGGGAGAATTTGTGGTTCACATTTAGTAACTAGTCTCAGCATTTTTGAATAAGATAATTTAGATATTGGGGCTTTCTGAATGAAATCGACAGTCATACCCACCACCACTGCAACTGGGCAGGGCTGCAAAATTGGATTGCAGCAGGGGGAACAGCTCTGTTAGAATGAAATACAGCAGTAAAAAGCATGCATTCTCCATGGAGCAAAGCCTGTGCCTTAACCCCCCCACAAACCAGCCTTCTCCTGTTAAGCTTTGACTCAGATCTGTTTATCAGTCACTACTAGACTGCTAGATCATATCTGTATCTTTGTTTAAAGACAATGGACAATTCTATGGCCTATACAGGACAAAAAGAATCCTTGAAAGAAATTAATAGTGAGGGGAAATGCAATTCAAATGTACCTATATGTACCACTGCATATGTACCGTAGCATTGATGCTGGGGGTTTGTGGAGGATTTTAGTTTGTTTGTGGCTTCTAGAAGCTACATTTCAGTTTCATATTCAGGGAATTTTCCAGCCAACTCCTACTGTACAGGAATATTTGAATGAGACTACACTAATTTTAATTAATTTTAAAGTTTAAATTAGATACAGCAGTTATTAAGTTTAATTCTAAAGTTATTTCAAATGACATTTTGCATAGAACTAAAGATAGAACCAAAATTTTGTGGGAAAAGTTATTTCAAATCAACTGTTTTGATCAACTTGAAATATTTTGTTGAGGCTTTCAACATTTTATTTGGGTTTAGTGTTATTCTTCTCAATTTTAAACAAGAAAATTTAAATGTTAAGGGAAGCAAATGGAACATTAACATTTTCTTCTGAGTTTTCATTCTGGTTTTGAGAAAAATACTTTCTAAATTTGTTTTGCTCCCAAATTACATGACCAGATATCTAATTATATGTATTTTAAAACATGGATATTCTGCCTGTTTCTAAGAGATGTACCTAACTTTTCCCTTGTTTATTTGAAACACTCCCCTGTTTTGGTATCCTCCCTTATTTTATGCTTCGCTAACATTTTTCCATGACAGGATTTTACTATCCTCCTAATATTTTCAGAGAAATTCTATTCTGCCTGTCAACAGACACTGTTAGAAAAGTTCACTTTTATTCATCTGAAATATTTATTTTGATATTACTTATACCTCTACTTAGCAATCTTAACAGATCTTCCTGCTTATCCTAATGTGAGGGTTGTTTTCAAACCTCATTCCACTGTACTTACTCATGAAGACTTGCACGAGTGCCAGTCTGTATCCTCAGTGTACTCTTATTCTCCGTACTTGAATGTCTTAAACTAGAAGCTGGAAACAATTACGGGCCATAGCATTTGAGATATTGACAGACATACATCTTACTGGTTTAAGTTGAAAACAGTTTGTACCCATGTTAGTACAAAAGCAAAAATATGGAATGAAGATTTTGGAAATTATTTTAAAATACTTCTC
This sequence comes from Thinocorus orbignyianus, assembly GCA_013400375.1. Taxonomy (NCBI): domain Eukaryota; kingdom Metazoa; phylum Chordata; class Aves; order Ciconiiformes; family Thinocoridae; genus Thinocorus; species Thinocorus orbignyianus. Next base: position 363,399 of record VXBW01007926.1, on the reverse strand, counting down.
TGGGTTAACGCATTATCAATGGTCATGGTGTGGAACTCAGCATGAAAGGGTAGCCATTTGGGATATTTTACAATTCAAGCAAACATAAAGGAAAGTAATATCCTTGCCACTAGAGAGAGCTCTCACATTAAAATAATAGAACAATGCTTTGGGTTCCTTTTTATGGAATTGGGGAAAACATGCAAGAGGGAAACAGATGTACCATCTGGAGTCATGATGGGAAAATATGACCTGACAAAAAGAAGAGTCCAAGGGCTGGTTCTAGCTGGACATGAGGAGAGGTGAACATGTTGCATTCATTCCTCACTGTGCCTTGATCCCACAAAAGGGAATAAGAAAGTAAGTTTGAAAGTAATTAAGTTTACTTTTCCACTTTTGACAGAGTGAACTTGAGTGGATGGGGCATATGGTAGATTCTTCTGTCTTTTCTTCTACATAGACAGTCAGAGTACGAACTGTGGTGCATTTCGCCATTTTCAGCAGCAGTCAAAACCTGTCCCTAGAAGCTAAGCATCGTGAACTACCAAAGCTAGTCAAAGAGGTACCTGCTTCTGAAAACATGGGAGTAAAAATTGCAACAGCTTTTTTATCTGAGCAGCAGTGAATGAAAACCAGTGATAAAGAGTATCAGGCAGAGAATTGGCATTTGCTGTATAGCAGCTTGTGACTGCAAACTTCAGAGCAAGTTGATGGAAGAGTTAAAGTTAGTTGAGATAAAAGAAAGAATGGTTTGGAGCAGGGGTTTTGAGCATTTTAGTAAACCTATATACAAAAATTATATAGACTTTTGAGGAAACAGGGTATTTTGGAGGGCATTTTTTGTTACTTAGAGCAGTATTTAAATTGCAGTGAAAGTGTTCTGTATTTGGCTAACCTGCAAGAAGTGTACATTTCTAGGAAACTTTTCCAGACTAAGAAGCAGGACATGTCTGGGGAAAGCATGGAAGACTTAGACTCCCACATCTTCCCCCTCTGCTTCCAGTTTTCCTCCACCTCCCCTACCCCCCACATAGAGAAGCGAACTAGAAATCTCGAGGTGTTTTAAATTTCCATTTTTGTCATTCAGATTCTGTTCCATCCTCTAGAAAGTGAAAATGCAGTAAGTCCTATTATGTTATTCAGGTCTTATGTTACTCATGACTTGAAAAGTCATATTTATTTTGGCACTTTTCAGTTAAACATGTTATTTCAATAAGCTTCTGAAATACGAGACATCTGGTATTCCGAGGGGATCGAAGAGGACTCATGAAGGTCCTCTGTCAAATTGCGAAATGTCTTCCAAGAAGCAGCCATGTTCCAACAGAGATGTGAAACTTTTTGCCATAAATTGTGTAGTTATTGGCATGAAAGACAGGTGAAGGAGTGTTGTTACAATCGTTTGTCCTGGGTTGAGGTAAAATGAACCAATTTTCTGTTTTACAATTTTACTTTCTTAGCTGGGCCTCTTCTAGCTATCGAAACTCTGAAATTAACAGCACACTGTTCAGAGAACTGTTTTGTCTCATAGTGATAAGACCTGATTATACCAGGGAACGATATGCAGACAGGCCCTTGCTTATCCTTATTGCCGGAACAACCAAGGTCAGGTAATTTTGTCATTTGCCTGTTGGAGGGTCGGAAGCGGAAGCGTCGAAGGGTCCCACCTGCAAGGAGGAGCAGGCAGGACAACTGACCCAAAAACTGACCAACAGGGGCATTCCATCCCATCCGCATCATGCTCAGTATAAAAGCTGAGGGATCAAAGGGTCAGGCCCCTTTTCCTCTTTCTTCAATGGCCAACATCCGAGGAGGACCCTGCCTGTTCGTCTGCCTTTGATCCCAATCTGAGCGTTCCTGACTCCAGATCTGGAATACAGCTCCTATCGATCACCGTGTCCAGCCTGGGCCTGTTGCCTGCTGGTGACGTGGTCATCATCCTGGGAACTTGATACAGTTTTGTATATACTTTTTTTTTTCTTTCCCTTTTTGTTTTGATTAAAGTAGTTTAGTTTTTCTAGACTCCTGAATCTCTTTAATTCCTTCCTCTCCTCTTTTTTTATTCTAAAAGGGGGATAGGGGAATAATCTATCCTTTTCTGATTTACTCAGAACCACAACATCGTTTATCTAAGAAGTTTCTCAATTCAGCATTTGTGCACATTGAAACCCTTTCAAAATGAGTTGTGAATTCAGTCATCTGTGTGACCAGAGACAACTTTGTAAGTAATTGTGTGCAAGGCTGAGTTCCTAATTACTCTGAGGCCTAAGGCAATTAAAATAATAAAACTTTTAATAATATAACTCCATCAACTTTTCCTGCGTGATAAAAGCTTCCTTTTTCTTTTACCCCAAACTCTCAATATTCCCTAAGATACAGCAGTACTCTAAAATAAATTAATACTGAGAATACAGGAATTTTCATATTCAGCTTATAGGAAGGTATTCACCTCTTCACCATTTTCTTGCAGTCTCTTCTGCCTGCCTTTTGCTTGGATTCCATTTCCATACTCAGCATTATGTTACTAAAATACATATAGGAGTTTTGAGTAAATTTAATGTATAATATTTAGAAGGAAAAAAGTGAGGAAAAAAGTAACTGGACAGGTAAAATTACGTGCCTATAAATATTCTAGAGCCTTCCTAGCTACCCATACTTCTGAATAAATCATCCCCTCATCAGTTCAGTTCTTGTGTTAAGAGTTGAAATATTTATTTTCTACATCTAATAACAGCATTGTTACTATTATGCTGAAAAACAACCTCTTACCTCAATCTTCAGTAAAAGGTCATTTAAAGACAGACGGTCCTTTTCACAATCAATTTAATCCAAGTCATTAACGAAGAAGCCCAAAGAAGTTTATAGACCTTAAAAATACAAATAACAGAGTGTGCTGTGTCTTTAATTAGTAACACTCCAGATTTGAAATGATGACCTAGAGGTATATAACTCCATAGCCCATTACCAATCCCCTGAGCCACTCCAATTCACCAGAGACCTTCTCCCCCTCTTACTCTTCTCAGTAAGGTTTAAAAAACCAGGAGCAACTGTTTCTATTGCTTTCCTTTTTTTAAATCTTTTTTTTTTTTCCCCTCATAGTTTTCAAACACCTTTAAAAAAGCTTAAAAAAGCTTCAGTTTGAGATAAATATAAAAAGTTTGAAAATTGGCTGATATTTAAGACTCCAATCCTGTGGTAAAATTTTTCTTCAGGAAATATATACAAGAAATCTTCTTACATTTGAGAATATTATCAAATATAGTCAACATAGTCTCTGATCTCAAAAAGTCGTGCCAATAGTTCTTTCCAAGTCCTAAACAAGAGGGGAATTGTAGCGACGACGGGGGAAGACATGCAGCTGACTCAATATGAGTGATAAAGCAAGCTTCAAAGTTTATTCGGATAGCTCAGATATTTATACACTTATCGTAAATTATGCCTACTTGTCACACACTAATTGGCTAGGTTTCTAAAGATTACATGTGCATATTCCTCCTACTTGTGGTGTTAGTTCTAGGGTTCTTTCTCATTACCTCATTGAGAAAACTTCCTCTTATCTTGTCTCCCAATGCTGCAAGGTCATTACGACCTGTAAATCTCCTTGTTAACAAGACTCAGACTTCTGCAGTACTTTTCCACTAAGGCCTGCTGCGAACTACCAGCGTACCGTAGACAGGCCCTTAGCATTAGCAAGAGGATTGCTTGAACAATGCTTTCGTAGATCCGTGTCCTTGTTCTCGCAGCCGTTCTGCAACAGGGAATGAGACTAAAAAGGTAAATTTATTTTTCTATGGCTATTCTTAGCTGTTCTTATGCACTTTCATTTAAAAACAACTTCAAATTTTATGAGTTCTGAGCATTGCAGCACTTCAAAAAAAATGGAGTAGTCCATAGAAATACTGAAAGTTGACTTTTACTTCTGTTTTGAACAGATCAATCACAGCATTTTGTGAAATAAATTGTTCTAATATATTGTTTCCAATTTATTCAACACATTTTGTTTCAGCTTTGTAATTCTGAATATATGATGCAATATATTACATGCTGTGCTTTACACATTTTCTGTTTCCTTCCTTTCATGGGGATCATATTAAAAAATTTCTAAAACTTAGTGCAAATTATGAGAACTCATAGACATTCAACGCTGTCAGGACTACTGTAAATACTCTATTTGTTAGCTTAAACTGGGGTTTGGGTTGGTTTGGGTTTTTTTGATCTAGCAGCACTGGTAACAACATTACGTCTCTTGAAGCCACCTGGTGTAAACTGGGCTGTAAAACTCTAGCTTAGCAAATCAACCACTTAGGGTACATCCTCATCAAGCAACAAGGGAGAGGGCTCCTAACTCCGGAATGGATATGAAGGTTTTCAGAAAGATAATTAATCGTTTCCTCCTGCCCTTCAGAGGATGAATTTCATTCACTCAAAGGATGCTTGGAGGTCAAATATTTATGCTGTTCCTACATCAGTCTGAAGAGCACGTAACATGAGATGAGAGCAGCTCCAGTAGTGGGGTTTAATTAGTTTATGAATTGATGCTGGTACTTTATGCCTAGAAATTACCATTATTTTTTTGTTAGTAGACTAGCTCAGAGCACTGTATTGTTATTGCCATCACTTGTGCTACTTATTTCCTGGGTTTAGTCCTTGAGATTACGATTTTTGAATATATTTACATATTAGTTTAACATGTTGTTCTAAATAATAGGATATAGAAGGAAAAACAACAGATGTTTCAAATTTCTCCATGAATGTTTTCTCTAGACAATAGAGACACAGACCCTTGGCCAGCTGAAGCAGCTGCCTGAAGGCAAAAGGCAAAAGACAACTTAAACCCTTAAAGTGGTGAAACGGCAATAATGCAGGTTTGTCTTCTCTGTCTCACATCCTGTTATTCCTGCTATAACTGCTGTCAGGTTTTAGATCTAGAGATGACTATTTTGTCTCATCTAATATCACTTGTCAGACAGAGTGCTTTGCTACATGTTTTTGTATTCTATATTTTATTAATTCTATGTGGAGTGGATTATTTCCATTTTCCACGAATGTGCATTGGCTGTGTGGCACTGATAAAACCAGCCAAGGGTTGCTCTTTATGAACTTTTAACAGCAACGTAAGATTCAGTGTACCTCAACACAATGTTCAAAAAACCTATTTGAATTTTGTGTATCTTTTTAATTATAGTTTTTTCTCCGTGAAGCCTTTGTGTGAAAAAGACAGCCTCAACAAGCTCAAAATTTCGTAATTTGCAAACATTTTAGGATATGCTGAGATAAAAAAAGGCTTGTCTGTTTCAGGATCTATCCTGATTAATCATTTCTGTCAAATAGATTTTGACATATTATAATTGAATAGTTGTAAACCTGAAAACAAAAGTGACATTATATTGACCTTGAATATGAAATGAAAAGGAGTGCACCTCACTGTCACTCATCATCATTCTTACTCCACATTTTTGCGTCCAAGATAGAGACCTAATTGCAAAATTGGATACTGGCCCCAGGTAGCTGCTTAGGGCAGGGAAGCAGATGGGGAGAGGGAACTGAAACAATCTTCCTAAAGAAATCAACTATTTAATATTGTTATACATGTATAATGGAGACAGTTAAGCTTCTCTGGAGGGATCTAGAGGGATAGTACAGTTCTCTTAAATTAAGCAGCTGGATTGATTACACTGCATCATATATATTGTAATAAGTGATCAGAGAAAGGGATTGTGTGCATGAGCAATACACTTGTTTACTAGAAATAACCACTTTTTTATCATAAAGAACAACAAAACTCTAAAAGAAAACTTCATCCAGGCAATAAGATCCTTACAAATTTTCTAAAGTTCTGTCAGAACTGTGCTGTCAACTCCTCCACCAACTTCAACTCCATGTCTTATGTCTTAGAAAAAGGGACAGAAACTTTGCAGACTTCACTGCATAGCATCATGATAGAATATCTGTGGATTAGTGGTACTTCACTGGAGCAAAAAGAAGGTGTAAAGTACACAATCTAGGTCAAAATGAAATGTTTTTTTTTATTCACCTTATCACCTGTATCACCAGTTAATTTTCCCCATGAATCAGGAGAACTCTGAGATAAGTGAATAACAAAAAACCTAGCTGAAGCATCAGAAAAGGAGTCAGGCAGAGGTGTAGTAGTACAACATTGTTACTCCCTTTCTGTATGCCAGGAGTAGTATTATATCCTGCCATGGACCATGATGGAATTTTTTTCATGTTATTTCATAAAGACAAAACTAGAAGCTAGTTCATTAAGTTCTCATCTTCTGGTGAAAACATGAGAAAGCAGATTATTGGAAGACAAACAAACACTGAGATAGCACACAATACTCTGAATAGTGCTAACAGGTAAGTTGCTTTTATTTGTGGGTAGCTCTCTGATGGGTTCAGTTATAAATGTGAATTCCTATTGAGTAAGATTTGCTTACCCATAATAGATTTTCAGGGAATCTATGGTCAGAAGAACATGGACACATAATGTAAAATAAGTGTCTTAAAAGTCAGTGCTGGACTGATTTCTAAAAACATTTTAGGATGGTGTTTGCTTTTTCTGTGTTTGTTTAGCAATCCTGAAAGAGAAGATTGACTCATTTTAACTACCGATTATCCCTTCTGTATAAATTAACTTCCAGATCCTTTCCTTATATTGAATCAATGTGACTTTAAACAGAAGTCCATTTATTAAATCTTTTATTATGTCTTTCATTATGTATGCTTGTAAAGATCTTAATAGAGATGTTAAGTAATGGAATTTTGCAAGTTCCTAAAATCTTCATAAATCTCCATAAATTGTCTCTTTATGAGAAACCTGCTTTCATTGTGTCTGATTTTTTATTCATACGCAACAAAAATGTTAATATACTTTAATTAAGCTAATATGATTTATCTTTTCAGTCATTATATAAGTTAATTTTGTTCTAAAGAAATCCTGTTTTCAAATTCTCTCCAGCAATGTAGAATTAAAGTAATTATAATTTGGCACAGGAAATTAGTCATAAAGGTCCATGATTTCTAAAATAAATGGAAGTTTTCACAGGCTGGATTAGCCATATGCTTTACAAAAGGTGGGGGGATAATGGAGACACTTTGCACTGCATTTAGAGCAAGAGCTCACTTTTTTTGGGTACAAATTTGACACATGAAAAGTAAGAAGAAATATTAAAAATCAAGAATTTTGAACTTTCACGCCTGTTTCATACTTTTCCTTGCTGAGATCAATGATATCTCTGTTTCTTTTTTCTTTTTTTTTTTTTTTTTTTTTAATCCAGAAATTTTAAAAATCATAGCAAAGCAACTACTATAGATTCCTTCCCAAATCTCTCATTAACAGCAGAATACAGACAGCTGCAGAAGTGTGGATATACCCACATACCGTAGTTCTGAAGCTCATGGAAGCACATAAATTACTAGACCAATGACTATATGATTAATTTTATTGTGCTGTTAATGCAATATTTGTAGCATCCACAGAATCATAGAATGGTTAGAGTTGGAAGGGACCTTAAGGATCATTGAGTTCCAACCTCTCTACCATGGGAAGGGACACCTCCTACAAGACCAGGTTGCTCAAAGTCTCTGGGCAACCTGTTCCAGTGCCTCACCATTCTCACAGGAAATAATTTCTTCCTAAATTTCTAGGATTTAGTCTAATCTAAATCTCTCCTCTTTCAGTTTAAATTCAGTACCCCTCATCCTATTGCTACACTCCCTGACAAAGAGTCCCTCTCCAGCTCTCCTGTAGGCTCCCTCCAGATGCTGGAATGCTGTTATAAGGTCTCCCGAGAGCCTTCTCTTCTCCAGGCTGAACAACCCCAGCTCTCTCAGCCTGTCCTCATAGGAGACGTGCTCCATCCCTCTGATCATCTTCATGGCCCTCCACTGAACGTGTTCCAACAGGTCCATGTCCTTCCTGTGTTAAGGACCAACATCCATGACTCGTTCCATTATTCACTGAAATCTTTGAAGTTTCTGTGTTGGGGTAGCTAGTTCCTGTTAGCCTAAAACTGGGCCTGAGTACTGATGAGAATGAAATAATCACAGCCAAGGATGAGTCTGTGACCAAATAAGAAAACATACAGGGCTAACAGATTAATGGTTGGACTTGATGGTCTTAAAGATCCCTTCAAACTTTGACAATTCTATGAGAACTCAATCAGTTTGGTGGAGTTCAGTGAAATGAACTCTCCTTTGCCTATCAAAGGCTGGCAACAGGGCAGTAGTTAGGAAAGTGAAAAAACACTGCTAGAGGTCAGAGAATGAACGTGACATAGAAAACTTGGTGCCAAGGGGAAGAGAACAAAAAGCATCTACAGAGTAAAAAGACTTCTTAATGCATTTAATATATTACATGGCAATGCACCCAAGAACTACAGAAATTACAGTCAATGTCATCTGTGCCTACAAAACCCTCAGAATTACACAAAATGTAGTCACAGAATACACTTCAGGAGAGCTGGTCAGGACAGCTTTAAAGCAAATCAGGGTTGTTTGTGTGGTCTATATTGGCTTTTATATTAAATAAAATACTAAGGGAGGAGAAGGAATTAGACTATATCTTTGTCCTGACTTTAGTGTGGTTTCCAGATCTAAGATGATGCTGTCTGGAGGGATGAAATAGCAGAGCAGGAGAGGAAGATGCAAGAATCTTTGTTCTGATAAATCATAGTAATGGTTTTCCTAAGTAAAATTTACCTTGATCTATCCTTGAGCTCACACTACTCAGTGTTGCACAAGCTTGGTATACTTAACTGTGGTCGTTTTAAAATTAGAAGTCTCTAGGGACCAAATCATTCCCCTTTCTGGAAAACTTAATTGAGCTAAGGAAGTGCTTGTCTCTTTTTACTGATGATAGTGCCAGCCCACCAAACTAGTTTGGACCAGAGACTTAAGTTTTGATGGATATAGGTAAGTTAGATGAAGAACCACACATATTCACCCAGACAGACAAGAAACTTTGGGAGGTGTCTTTGAAATAAAGAGGATGACTAGAAGTCTTTCCTAAATAGCAAGTAGCAGCCTTCTTTTCCATTGAGAGTTTTAAAAGATACCTAGATCTGAAAGAAGTCAGCAGAAAGATAAAAATATCAGAGATATGGTGGTTTATGTTGTTCGATGAAATTGAATGCTTTATGAGAGTTAACCCATGATTTTGTGATATGAGAGGCTTAGCACAAAATGTCTGAGATATGTAACATATATATATCTTCAAGTGTATCTCTGTGCTTGAATAAAATATGTCAATGCAGAATACAGACATCATCTCCTATAAGATCACCAGTCCATGACATCAATTATACCATGAGTTTTCCCCTTGAACTTTTTTCTCCTATTATATTTTCATTGCTACCTTTAGTGTAGGAGTTAGGCTGGACCGTTTTCTTGTTGCTGTGACGGATGATTATGACATGTTATGAATAAGAGGTGATTAAATATAAACTATGTGTTCTCCATCAATGCAGTTATCATGAAGGCTTTGATTTAAATATATTTTTAATTTCCCAGTTCATGGATGAAAGGATCAGCCTACATTAATAGTCCTATATAAAAGGATAATTTAGGAAGATACCTGGTGCCCTAATCCTGATTCAGACAAACTTCCCATTAAAATATGTGGAAATATAAGTGTGCCTAAACCCTTTGATTTGATTTTAGACTCAGGGACAATTATGTACTCTTGACTACAGGAAGAAGTTTAATTCAGAATATTTCTTCATATTAAATCTTAACTTCCCATTTCAGGAATATGTTGAAAATCTGGTGTATGGGTGATATCTTCTTCTTGTCAAGAGAAGCGTCATTTATTTGATTCTCCACATCTGTTTTGCAACCTTTGGAAATGAAGAGAATCATTTGGTCAGGGTGAAGAAAGCACTCTAACCAACAGTAAACTGAAACTTTTCAGCTTATGTAATGAAGTCCATTGAGAATTGTCATTTATAAAAATCTTCAGAGACTGATTTCATATGTTTGTACATTTTTGTGACACAATAAATGTTATTCCACCTTTTTTTTTTTCCTGTGGTTCAGAGATTTGAAGGAGTTAGCTAGACATATCTGCTCTTTTCCACTACTGCCCTTAGTTATTTTTCCCTTCTTGAGTAACTACAATGAATTGTGCTGGACTAGGAACAGGAGAATAATTTTAGTAATATAAATGCAAAATGTATTTATTTTTTATGAATTTGGTTCTAAAAGTTTATTTTCTTATGGGTCTATCTCTATTTTTGTTTTTATATTGTGTTCTTAAAACAGTTTCACTACAGATTTTTACAAAGTGTTGAAAAGCTGAGAAGTCAGATTTTAAGGAGAATATAAAGCAAAATAAATTTGATATGGTCAGAAAATAACCTTTCTTTTGCTGGTAGACAGTTCAGTGCAGAGCCAAGTGTTTAAAAAAAAAAAAAAAAGCCATTTTGCAGTTAGAGAAAAGCAAGAGAAGAACTCAGGAAGGATATCTTCAAATGCAATGAGCTATGGGAGAGGAAGGAATGGGACAAGGATGATATGAAAAAAATCTTCTTTAGTAAACAAATGCGTTTTGAACACATTTCAAAAACTAATTTTATTCAGCTAAGACAAAATTGCGAACTGTGGACAAATTTTGGTGACAACAATATTCAAGCACTGTTTTCGCCAGCCAACAGCACCTCAGTGACCACCCACAAGCCTGCATGCAGGCTCAATGTTGGAGCAGAGCCACCCTGGTGACCTTTCTTCCTATCAACTATAACCCTGATCCAGGTCTTTGAATTCAAGCAGAACAGATGCAGATCCTTTATTTTCTATCCTGGACAGAAAGACGGAAAGTATTAACATTAGATATAGCTGAACTCAAACAGAGAGGAATGGCTGAGGTTTATATATTGACATGTTTTTTTTCCTGTACCATTGAAGTTAAATTTAGAGAGGGGAAGTACTCTGATATTAGCCTAGAGTGAATAGGTGTTTGTCTGCCTAGGAGTGGGCTATGTCTGCCCAGGTTCACCTTGTCAGTTAAAAATTCATTCCTATCTTGTATGTTGCCTTTTATTTAATAGTTTTATTTGTTCCACCAAAAAATGTAAAATAAAATACAGAAATAAGTAGTTATAGAAGAAAAATAATGTGATAGAAATATTTTTTTTCTTTCTTTCAAAGAAAATGTTTTAAAGCCATTATTGTACTTGGAAGAAGACTAAACAAAGCGGAGTACTGGTGGAGTCCTAAGGGATATGGGTCAGGTGAAGAGTAAAGTCAGCACTGTGAACTTCAGGAAAACAAGCTCCCAGCTCTTCAAGGAGTCAACAGAAACCTCTGGGAAACTGCCCTTGGGGACAAGGGAGCAGAATAGAGCTGGGAGATCTTTAAGGACAGTTTCCATTGAGCTCTTGAACCCCTGGTACGAGAAATCAGGGAAGGAAGGCAAGAGACCAACATGGCTAAGTCAAGACCTGCTGGTCAGCCTAGAGAGTAAGAAGGAAATATACAGGCAGTGGGAGCAGGGACAGATCTCCTGCGAAGAGTATAGAGCCTCTGACCAATTGTGCTGGGATTGGTTCAGGAAGGCCAAGGCACAACTGGAGCTGAATTTTGCAAGGGATTCAAAGAATAATAAGAAGGGCTTCTAGAGGTATTGGAGTCAGAAAATGAAGGTCGAAGAAAGTGTAGCCCCCTTGACGACCAGAACTGGCAAGCTGGTAAAAATGGACTAAAAGAAGGCTGAGGTGTTCAATAAGATTTTTTGCCTCATTCTTCATTGGCAACCTCTCTTCTTCCCAAACCTCTCAAGCTGATGGATCTCAAGGCAGGGACTGGAGGAGTAAAGTCCCTTCTACTGTAAGAGATCAAGCCACTCTCCATGATATTTGAAAATCCATGACATTCAGGTGAAGCTCCCAGTGACTGTAAAAAGGGAAACATTGCGCCTCTTTTAAAAAGGGTAGAAAAGAGAATCATAGGAACTTCTGACCTATCAGCCTCATCTTTGTGCCTGGGAAGATCATGGAACAGATCCTTAGAGAAGCTATGCTAAGGCAGGTGGAGGACAAGGAGGTGATCTNAGAAACCTCTGGGAAACTGCCCTTGGGGACAAGGGAGTAGAATAGAGCTGGGAGATCTTTAAGGACAGTTTCCATTGAGCTCTTGAACTCCTGGTACGAGAAATCAGGGAAGGAAGGCAAGAGACCAACATGGCTAAGTCAAGACCTGCTGGTCAGCCTAGAGAGTAAGAAGGAAATATACAGGCAGTGGGAGCAGGGACAGATCTCCTGCGAAGAGTATAGAGACTCTGACCAATTGTGCTGGGATTGGTTCAGGAAGGCCAAGGCACAACTGGAGCTGAATTTTGCAAGGGATTCAAAGAATAATAAGAAGGGCTTCTAGAGGTATTGGAGTCAGAAAATGAAGGTCGAAGAAAGTGTAGCCCCCTTGACGACCAGAACTGGCAAGCTGGTAAAAATGGACTAAAAGAAGGCTGAGGTGTTCAATAAGATTTTTTGCCTCATTCTTCATTGGCAACCTCTCTTCTTCCCAAACCTCTCAAGCTGATGGATCTCAAGGCAGGGACTGGAGGAGTAAAGTCCCTTCTACTGTAAGAGATCAAGCCACTCTCCATGATATTTGAAAATCCATGACATTCAGGTGAAGCTCCCAGTGACTGTAAAAAGGGAAACATTGCGCCTCTTTTAAAAAGGGTAGAAAAGAGAATCTTAGGAACTTCTGACCTATCAGCCTCATCTTTGTGCCTGGGAAGATCATGGAACAGATCCTTAGAGAAGCTATGCTAAGGCAGGTGGAGGACAAGGAGGTGATCTGAGAGAGCCAGCATGGCTTCACCAAGGGCAAGTTCTCTCTGACCAATCCAGTGGCCTTTTATGATGGAGTTATTACATCAATGGAAACGGGAAGAACTATGCGTGTTGCCTATCTGGACTTCTGTAAGGTCTTTGACGCAGTCCTCCACAAAATCCTTCTCTTTAAATTGGAGAGGTATGGATTTGATGGGTAGACTGTTGATTGGATGAGAAATTGGTGGGAGGGTCAACAGCTCAATGTCCAGATGGAGATTGGTGAAACCCTCAGGGTCTGTACTGGAACAAGTACTGTTCAATGTCTTCAACAATGACAGTGGGATTGAGTGCACCTTCAGCAAGTTTGAGGATGACACCAAGATGAGTGGTCTGGTTGACATGTCTGAGGGGCGGGATGTCATCCAGAGGGACCTGGACAAGCTTAAGAAGTGGGCCCATGTGAGCTTCATGAGGTTCAACAAGGCCAAGTGCAGGGTCCTGCACCTGGGTTGGGGCAACCCCTAGTATCAATATAGGCTGAAGGGATGAATGGCCAGAAGGCCAACCATATCCTGGGCTGCATCAAAAAAAGAATGGCCAGCAGTTCAAGGAGGTGGTTCTGATCTGGTGAAACCCCACTTGAATTACTGCATCCAGCTCTAGAGCAGTCAGCACAGCAAAGACATGATCTGTTGGAGCAAATGCAAAGGAGGGCCACAAAAATGATCAGAGGGATGGAACACCTCTCCTATGAGGGCAGATTGAGAGAGTTGGGATTATTCAGCCTGGAGAAGAGAAGGCTCTGGGGACACCTTATAGCAGCCTTCCAGTGTTTAAAGAGGGCCTACAGGAAAGATTGGGACAGAATTTTTTGCAGGTCCTGTAGCAGAAGGAGGAGGGGTAATGGCTTTGAACTAAAAGAGGGTAGATTTAGACTAGACAAAAGGAAGAATTTTTTTATGCTGAGGGTGGTGAAACACTGGAACAGGTTGCCAAGAGAGGTGGTAAATGCTCCATCCCTGGAAATGCTCATGATCAGGTTGGATGGTGCTCTGAGCAACCTGATCTAGTTGAAGACGTCCCTGCACATTGCAGGGGGTGTCGGACTAGACCTTTAAAGGTCCTTTCCAACCCAAAGTATTCTATAATTCTATTATATGCTTCTTTTCTATGAAGATGCAGGAACAGTCAAAGAGCATAGTTAAGAAGAGATCTAATTCTCAGTGAAGCTGAGTATTGTCTTACCAGTAATTTCAATGGTCTTAGAATCACACCCCTAAAATAAAGCAGCACTTACAGAATAAGCAATATGCAAATATTTAAGCATATTACATATGTTATCAATTAACAAGTTTGCTTTATCATTACAATACACAAATGAAATGAGTGCTCAATGCAGTTTGTTTCAGTCAAATTAAATATAAAACATTAATGAAGTCTCATGTGAGGGACGAACCAGGGATGTTAAACAAATCTGGAAATCACAAATAGGCTTTATTAAGTCTTGGTCAATTTCTGGTTAATGGTGTATTAAGTAGGAGTAATTATTCAAGTTATAGGTTTCTTTGTACAAATTACAGGTAATATGCTTAATGTAGATGTGACATAGTTTCTTAATTCTAGTTATTAAGGAAAGTAGATTTAACTCCATTAAATAACCTCACTTAAAAATGACAATAGATAACTGCGGTCATTAAACTAATGACATCTGTCATCAGCACTGATGTTACCACTATGCTGTGCATGCTTGTACAGTACAGGCTGTGTCAATGTTTCTGTTATAAAATGATGCAGGGTTTTGTAACTTGGCTATTTTAAGTAATGATGGAGGAATCAAAAATAAGCCAATCCAGAATAAAAGTTGTTAAATGAGGTCTGCCCCAGCAGCACATGTTGGGAAAGCATCCACAGCTTAATTGCATGTGCCAGAGCAGGATAACTTCTGATAATACAGAACTGTCAAATTCAAATGGCATTTAACGTATATATGCCTGCTTCTGTGCTTCAGAAAAACTGTCCTTAGCACAGAGCTCCTCAAAAAAGCTTGTGTAGACAAAACTTACACTGTTTAAACTGTCTTCCTTTGTTCTGAGTTCCTAGTCATCTTAAATAAGGAAATCCCAGTATGTACCCAGTATGAAGTATTTGCTTCTTATACCTGCAGACAAGCATAAATGAAGAATTTACACATTCTAAACAGCACCTAATAGCTTTTAGTAAAAATATGAGTCATGTGTAATAAGTTTTCGAACTGCAAGTAGCTCAGATAAAGACATCCTCAGGGAATCTCCTGCTGTCTATACGTTTAAATTTACGGAATAACATGCTAGTCTGTAGCTGAAACATTCAAGAAATGCTGAAGTTCTCAGTGTAACATTCATCCTCGGCAATTTTTATGCATTCATTTCCGTATACCTGTACATTCTTTTTACTGCTTCTCAGAGCTTATTTCTTATCTGATAGCAAAAGTAAAAGTGAGTGAGTTTTCCTGTCAGTCTGATAGAGCTGACTACAGTACAATGGAAATCAAGGCAAAGGAGACTCAGGATGGCTCAGAGTTTAAAGCCAGGAGAAATAATATCATCTCAAACCTATTCTTGTTCTGCAGTATGGGGTGACATCTTCTGAATGAAGCTTGAGAGCGGAACACATCCTCACTCATCTCCCTGACACCTTTTGGAGACCCCTTTTCCAGCCTTTCTGCCTAACTGCTGACCTTGCTCTGGCATTGCAGCAGCATGTCTCAGTATTCAGTGAGGAGATGGGATGAGACAACTCTAAACATGAGGGGCAAACATCTTCTTGGTGAAAGTATTTTGCAAAGGTTTGCCTGTTCTCATGCAAAAATTAGAAAAGGCTTACAGATTGAAACTTCAGCACCGGACCTAATGTTGTGTGATTTTTAGGTTTGTTCCTATGAATTTTTTAATAAAAGAAAAGCACAGTCACTGCTAGAAATACCACTGGGCTATAACAATAATGGTCTTCCCTTTTTGCTTTTACTTTTGCCCTTGCTTTTGTAGCTCTGAAGTGACAAAACACAAGAACTCTGCAAATGAATCTTGCTCTCTCCCCATGATAGTTTGTTTCACATGATGTAGACCTGCTCCTACACCCAGGGCCAGTGAGAAGAATAGCCAGGATCAAAGCCTGGATAAGGTAAATAAAGTATCAGCAATTCTCACCAATGGAGGAAGAGGGAAAAATGATGCAGCCTTCGGGGTGCAGTAACTGCTGAACTGAACTGAATGAAGAGGCACCACTAACCACAAAGCTTTGCTTAAGATCTCTGGGCAATTCTTGCTGCTGCCTAGTGAGCAAGTACATAATAATTGATAGTGCAATAAAAAAGTACTGCATGTTCTGTAGGCTCCCATGCAAATAAGGAGTGTGAAACTGCTGGGATAAAACTGTTATTGTGAAAAAATAAAAAGAGGTCATAAGAAAGTATTTAGAAATCAAATACAGGGTACACAAATCAAAATCAGGGAATAACTTGCCTGTTAGGACAATTAAAGTGTTTTAAGAAAGTGAAAAACCAAGTTATTCTAATGCACTCAAAATCTTATGTTTTAGTACTGGCTAGGTGAAATGGGAGAATCATGCCAAGTAGAAACAGAAACTCAATAAAGTGTGTTCACTTCAGTTTCTAATATACAAAGCTATGAAGTAAGGGAAAGAAAAGAATGTTTCATTGATAGAAATCATTAAAGGTATGAAAATAAACATGTGCAACCCACATTCATTTGTAAAAACTGAAATAATTACAGTTACAGACTGCTGGAGAACTTAATGCTAATTGCTACAGACAGAAGCTTGTAGTACATAAGGATCTTCAGCTCATGCTTTCTTCAAAGGTAAAATCAAATGTCAAAACTTCTGCTGCTCTAACTCAGTCTATGAAATCACACATCATAAAATGTAGACCTAATTATAGTGTTTTCTACTGAAAGCTTGACAGCTAACATAAAATACAGTTAAATATCAAAAGAAAAAGCTGAATTATTTTATGAGTACAGATGAAAATTTAATGGAAGTTTGCATTCTAATTCATTGAAGACAGGCCTACAATGGATAATGAAGTACGTGGCAGATGTCTTCAACACACCTACATCTCAGTCAAATGGGTCTACAAACCTCAGTGCAGTGTGTGCAGTCTGTTAGCACAAGGTATTTTTCTTATATAATTAGTCACTTTATTTCTGATACTGTACTCCTCAACAGACCCAGAAGAAGTCTAGGTAAAAAAAAATCAACCCTCTGCAAATAATTTCTTAGGTGTCAAAATCATTACTGTGGAAGTCTTGAAAGCAGGTTATGAAAACTTGGTCTACCACTTAGCCTTTTTCCTCTTGGTGGTCTTCAAAGCCATCAAAATACTTTTAGATAAAGTGGTATGAGATCCATCCAGGGTACTTAGAAATCTCTGCCACCAACTCCTTGTAAGTAGGACAGTAGCTACACATTACTTATCAGTACAAACATCCATAAACACCCGAGGCTGATATTTGCAAAAGCCCAGTAAAGAAAAGGCTCTCTTACACACTAATAGGATATTAGTGACCACAACTGGCTCATCTTTGAAGAAAAACATGTGTGTCCCTAAACCCCAAACAAATCAAAGGACCTACAGTTACGTAGTGTTGATAAATCTGAATTATTTAATTATTGTCCTAAAGCCTTTTTGTTGAGGTTATTCCATATCGTACTTTGTATCATGAATGTAAAGCCGTTGACACTATATAAGTTTCATAGATGTTATGAGAAAAAAGGGAGGCACGCACATGGCAAAAAAAAAGTGTTTGGTCTATGAAACTTAGAAGGCTAAAAGCTAATAAATAATAGTGAGACTCCAACATAAGTACCCATCTGAGCACATTCTCAGAGATCTGCTGCCATTCATAAATCACTGAAGTTGCTCTATGTGCATTTTATGATGTCAGCAGAGGTTCCTGAGTGAATTATTGACTTGTATTTACTTGACTACCACATTTCACACTATATCATACAAAACACAGATAGCCAAAAGCAAAGGAAAATCTGGAAATTACAACAATGAATGCAAGATATTTATTCTGAGGAATACCATTCTCAAGCAAGTATCTTCCTAATTTTTTTTTTTTTAATTGTTTGATGACATGAGAATAACTGTTAGAAACTGCTCAGACCCAAGCAGAAGACACACCCAGCAAATACTTGAGTTCTTGTCTGGAAAAATATTTACTTAGCCTCCAGTCAGAGTAATGCATTGTCTGAGGGAAGAAGGAAAATAATCTTGGACCTCATTTCCTGTACTAAATAACAGTCAGGATGTGAAGAGTTAATAAAGACTGCACAGGTCCATGAATCCCTCTGAGACAGACTGAATGTTTTCCAGATTACTCTCATTAAATTTCAATGAAAATGAAACAATGGGAGGGGCAAGACAATGGCAAATGGAAAGGATAGGTAATCCACTGTTTTAGTAAGCTTTGGTATTTACAGTTGTGTTGTAGTTGAATTTGCAGCAACATTTTAGATTCCATCAGGGAAAGCCACAAAGAGTTATGTAAGCAGAAATACAAGAACTGGTAAAAGGATTTTAATGGGCAACAGATTACTGTAAGAGATAATGAAGAAAATCAATAGCTTCCTTCTGGAGGGCCACGGAAGATTTAATATTTTCAGATATACCTAAACATATATGTTGAAAAGATTGAAAACTTTAGGTGGTTTTGTTGCATCTGTATAAAATAAAGTGTGTAAAATAGTTTCTTGGATGACGAGTCTCTTTTTCTTTTTCCCTCTGTGATATCACGTTACTACACCCATGTCCAACCTGTTTCTTCCAAATAGCAGAGTTACAATAAAAATGTAATACACAACACTTCTTCAGCATACTACTTTGTCGTTTCAGTGGCTCTGTTAGCCTGGAGTTACAAACTCGTCTGAGTTTCAGATTTTCTGGTTGGTTTGTTGGTAGCTCAACTGTGAATTTCGACTCACTCTCTGACAAGAAAAATGTTATGGGCATTTAAATACAAATGCAAAACTTTGAAGTATTTTGTTTGGAAGAATCCTAATGCTTACTGAGAAGGTGTCTCTAGCTCACATTTTTGACAAAATCCAAGGACGGTGTAAATGATAATACACATTCCACGCCAGTCAGCCAGTGCCAGTGGATATAGGTCAGTGAAACCGAAAGAATAATGAAGCCAGACTGACTCTCTACAAGAAAATAGTAAAAACTCTTCTAATCTCTTAATTCAAGTTTTTTCCAGCCTGTAAAAAATTTTTAAGTCAAGCATACCAATATAAATTTACCTGGTGGGATTCTTGTTTTGTTCTTCCAGCATATTTAGGTCAGATCACTTCACCTTTCTGAAAGCCTAGTGAATGAAAATCCAAGGTATTTGCCAATGGGATTAATTCTTGAAGATTTTTGGAGGTTTTGTTGAACTCAAGAAAAATATTAGGATCAAGACTCCTCAAAAGAGTCTTACGTTCTTCATTAATGCCATTCTCTGTTATGACTTACTTGCTAAATTCTTATTTCCTAACTCATTATATCTGTTTGTTTGTTTATAGACAAAGTATAAGAGAAATGGAAGATTTAACCATTGGAAGTTTTTACCTGTGTTTCAGTCATGGAACTTATATTCCATTGTATATCGGATTTTTTACTACCAGATATGATTTATTTCGAGGACACAATACTGTCTCCATCCTGTTAAATATTTGTTGTTTTGTTTATTTATTTTTTTAACCCATTGTTCCTGTAATTGAAAACCTGAATAAGACTTTGTTGTCTTTATGTTGTGATCTTCCCAAGAATTTAGCTTTCTACTCAACGTTGATATCTTTAAACAGAATTTTACAAGGTGAACTGAATCTTCACACAGTGACTTTTTTAAATTCTAATGATAAATGATACCTAATGATAAATCTAAATAAATTCTAATGATAAATTAAGTTCTAATGATAAATCTTATGGAGAGGGAATGGTCAAGGTGATGTGCTTAAGTTAATCTACACATGGAAATTTTTTATACAGATGCTGAAAAATGGAGTTTACAAATTATGAAACTTAGACAAAGTGAAGTCACAGAATCACAGAATCACCTATGTTGGAAGGGACCTTTTGAGATCTAGTCCAACCAATGCGGGGGGGGGGGGGAAAAAAAAAAAAAACACAAAAAAAAAAA
>VXBW01007926.1:286126-343292 GCA_013400375.1 Thinocorus orbignyianus | reverse complement strand
CCCCTAAGTCCTTTTCTGCCAGGCAGCTCTCCAGCCATTCTTCCCCAAGCCTGTAGCGCTGCCTGGGGTTGTTGTGACCCAAGTCAACACTGTTATGTATAAAGATGCTTATTTGAAGATATTTTTGTTGTCATTTATACTGTTTTAAGTCAGATGGCCTTTACTGCTGACTTGCAGAACATGTCAGTTTAGGAATAAGAAGGAAAAGTGTTTCTGTTCATATGAGTCGAGATGGAGGAGGTGTTACGAGGACATTTAAAAAATATGAGAAATCAGTAAGGGACAATGACATCAGCAACTGATGTAAAAGGGTACCCTTACTATAGCCAGAAAATTTCAGGAAGATTCTAAAGAAGCTACATTGTAAATGTTATTTTTAACATTCCTGAATAAAAATATTATCTTGTGTATACTTAGACCTTTGGAGAAGAAAAGCAAACGAACGGGTTTTTTTTCAGGGATATTGTATACTCTGGCTTGTGGAAAGGTAGACAAAAAGACCCTTGGAAAAAATAAATGCAGGAATTATAAGGCAAGGTATTCAGAGAGGTAACAAATACATGTTTCATACTTGGTAAAAGTGAGCTGGGATGCTGGGTGAACAGGAAAGACAGTTTTTTAAAAGGTGATTGATTTAGCAATTGAATTGATGTGAAAAACAGCTAGAATTTTCACATGATATCATGGTTCTCATTTGAGATTAAAATGAAAATCTGTCAGATTAAAGATTTTTTAATCTCTTCATAGCAGAGATTGTAACTTTTCTAATCATTTCCTGCTATAGAACATAATTTATTTTAACAGATGGTTCAGTGGAAAAGAGAGCAAATGTAAGATCAAATAAAATTACAGGGAGTGAAATATGAATGCGGTAAAATATTACTTTTTTTTTTACTTTGCATTCTCAGAAAATTATGCTTTTGCTATTGTCTCAGCGTGGAAGACATGCTGTGGGATGTTGAGCTGGCTTAAGGTTTCTTACTTGTCTGTTCAGTCCTGTGACAGCAACTGAGCGTATTGCTAGGGAGGACACGGTAGCAGAGCTTCTGGGAGACACAGTAGTTTTGGGGCACCAAAAAGGGGTGGGATGTGAGGTTGGAGGGACAAGGCAGGTTCAGGAACAGTGAGAGTGGCAGCTTCTGGGTATCCAAGGAACAAGAGAGCACATGATCTGTGGGAAAGGGACCTGGGGACAGGAGATGATGCTCAGGATTATGGAATATGTGGGTCTGTCCCCTCCCAGTCCCAAGAGATCGCAAACCACACTCTTCTTTCCAAATTTCTGCATGATTTTCACCTGTTCTCTCCATATTTCTCGCTTCCCAGCTGCCTGATTTCACCACAGTGAAGGCAACTTTTTCCCAGTGAAAGCCCACAGTTGCCTCCTTTGCAGATACCTAAGGGTAGTTCTGCTTAGGCAAAAGACTGAGTGTGGCCAAAGTGAGTTTTGAAAATACGCAAGTTCTTCAATTTTATTCACTGAAAAGTTTAGAATTAGGTCTTAAAATTAATGAATTAATGGTTCATTTATATTATATTAGATCATTTATCCACTTCACCAGGTTTTATCAATTATCAGGAAAGATAACGTTCCCTTGCAGTGAAAGGTGGATGCCATTTGTGATTTTCTCACTGACCAGCTGGGTTGCTTTGGTAATAACTGATTGTGTAATGGAAGAACACAAGGATCTTTGTCCCAAATACAGTTATGATTATCTCCTGTCCTACTTTGCACTAGAAATAATAAAATACGATCAAACACTGTGAAGTTCCTTAATTATAATATAGAGAGAAAATACTGTTTTGCAACTTGAGTTGAAGTTTGTTAACTTTATTCCCACATCTAAAAGGCATTTCAGCTCAAAAAATGAACAGTGAAAGCAATTCCTGTGTTATTTTATTATTATACTAGGAATTTGGAAAGATAAACAGTACATGGTGTGAAATACAGAGATCTCATTTTGTCCTGTGCTTCTACACCACCTAATGTTATGGGAGCTGCAGGCTGGGTTGGCAGAAAAGTGCATCACACAGGTGATGTGTAGAAATGGTAATACGAATGAGCAACATTACAAGAGCAAGTTCCAACTTCCAATCCATATGAAAATACATGTAGTTTTGATCCCTTTTTTAATCTGAAATATCTAACAGTCTTAAATCAACAATACATGACACAATTTTGTAACACAAGTATCAGAAATCTAACCCCAAATCTATTATTGGAGTCTTTCTGGCTGATAGAAGCAGCTTTTCCCCACTGTGTTCTTATAGTTCTGTTTCAGTTTCTACCTGGCACACAAAATGCACAAAACCAAAATGAGCCTATTTTATTGCTTCTGCTGTGTAAGCTGTGTAGGGTCTGTCCAGGCTGACAGAAAGAGACAAATGTCTGTTCTTCTTTGCCAGTGTTTATACTCTTTTACTTAAAGTTCTGAAACCATTACAGACCAAATCAGCAAAGAATGAATTTTCTCAAATATAGATAACAAAATTGTTCAGGAAGAGCTCTATGGTTGACCTCTGAGCCTTCAACCCTTTATTAAATGGAAGAATCTAAGTAATTTCACTGATCACATTATGTTTGAAAATTATAAACTAAAAAAACCATCACGAAACATACATATTTTTTGTTTCTAGTTGTTTCTAGTTCCATTGAAGTCTGACATTGCCTTTGAAAGCTGAGCTCCCAATAAAGGAAAAGACCTGGGCCAGAAAAAAAATGGTGTTTTTATAAGTGGGAAACAACACCCATTGCAGTTTTAAATTTGCTGTGGTGTACTGGGACATACTGAAAGAGCATTACTGATATTTTGTGCCTGCATGTCCTTATGCCTACAATTTAGCTGAGCCTAAAATTAAATTTGTCTTAACTTTATCTGAGATTCATATTTGTATTTAAATACTTACTTTACAAATCTGTGCAGTAAGAAAATGTCTTTTTCAAATGATCACTTGGCACCTAAGGTCCTTCATTTGTGCATTTGATTGGACTACTAATAAATCCAGCAAATTATTACAAAAGCCAGTTGATGATTCTTACTACATCAGCACTCATGGGCTTCCAATTTATAGAAAAGGGGATTAAATATCTTCCCAGAGGTAGTAGAGGAAAGTTAGTTAATATATAAGTGAGATCCCCAAGCATTTGATGAGAAAAACCACCTTGGTACTGAGAGAAATATCAAAACAGGCAGTGTGCATTTGTGTTGTTATTTTACAACATGCAATTTACACATAAATATCCCCCAAAGATTTAAAAATAAGGAGTTGCTTTTTAAGGATGAAATTGCAAAAATTATGAATAAAATCTCTTCTTAAAGAGCATTAACAGTGACTGAGCAATCACTTTAAATTAAGACTCAGTCACTTAGGCGGAAGGAGGATTTTATGTAATTAACTCCCAGGACTGAGATTAAGATTTCCCAAATTCCAACCTCCTCCATAGATTTATGACTTGACATTGAACAAGTTACTTAATGTCTCTTCTAAATTTACAAAAGAGGATCCAATTCTTCTTTGTACTTTCATCTTCCAAAAAACAAATCCTTTGAACAAAGAGAGGAACAGAGATTAATTCCACAGTCTTCCAGTTAAGGTATATTTACATATGTATATCTTTGAGTCTCAAATGTTTTGCTGATGAACCACAGTTGTAGAAGGACTAACACTGCTAAATATCAGCTCCATTTATATAAAAAAATTATTTTGGACAATATTTTAGCAACTGTACCTCCTTTGGTTCACACAGTTCACTGTTCTTTTCAGAATTGTACTATAAGTTAAGGGGAACGTGTGTACTTCAGTTTTTAAGGATGGGGAATAAATTATGAAGGCCTCTGTCAAAAATGATGAAGACAGCACAAGTAGATGAAAACACAGATCAGAAGAAAGAAAATCTTCCATTCTTCTTAGTAAGTGCAGTTGCAAAATGGCAAATACGAAAAACCTTTTTTGACTGAATTAACTGAGATTTTTTTTAAAAAATGCTGATACTTAGAAACCTTAATTAATAGCTGAAAATTATGGCATATATTAGGGAGCATTTTCTTAAGAAAAATAATAGACTTACAACCTCTCTGCAGACAAAACTAATCTCTTTCCTCCCATATCTGCTCTGTCCCCTACCTCTCTGGGAACCGTGCCTGTGATGGGGGGAGCACAATGTGTCCAACTTACAAGGGGATGATGAGAGTGTTGTTGTCACCCTTAAGTGACTACCAGCTGCTGCTATCAAATCAGAAATGGCTGGAAAAATTGAAAGGGACATAAGAAAGTAATCCTTTCAAATTGCCACAATATTTACTGGAAAGAGAGGCTTTCAGGGGAAATCAAGCATGTAATCCTGTAAGCCCTCTGCCCAGTCATAGCATGAGCACACAGGGGCACCTATCGAAATATGGTAATGATGACAGTTCTGCAGCCCAGGGAACAAATGAAAATAATGAACTCATTTGAAAAATAGGGAAAGATTCACTATTCAAGTCTCTTCCATGGACTCAGAACAATTGTTGCTATTCATAATTAAAAGCATCCAACTATATACTTTGCTTCTTATGTAAGTTTGTTTAGAACTGAGATGGTAAAAACTCCTCACACAACACAAATACATTTATAGAAATAGTCACAGCATTATCATGCTGCATAATATTGAAAACATCTATTTTATGGCTGCACAATTTCCTCCTCATACTACTGTGCACCAGCAGTAACAAATACAAAAGCAGATCGATTTAAAGTTCAAGTTAAGTTGCATGAGTTCCCCATGGTGAAGCAATTATTCTCTCAGAGGCTCTCATTTTCTTTATCGCACCATGAATTCCTCAGACAACAAATGTGCAGTTTCCACCATGTGGTTACTTGCATTGCAACAAAAATCTCAGGAACAGTATTTAAGGACAGACATTTTTCTCTCTGTGGATGTTTTCTAAATTTGAAGTTTGATCTCCCTACAATCAAAAGCATTTATTCTTCACAAAATCCTGTTCTCATTAATCTAATCTAAACCATCCTTTTCCTTTTAAACTCACAAGTTATTTACTTCTCAATAAAATAGATTAAACTTTTTGATAAAAACATGAGGTGTATATAATAACACTGTATATTGGGTTGCAATGAAGTGGTACAACCAATATTTTACGAATCTAAGAGCTGGAGATAGACAGCATTACTGAACCTTAGCATTATACTCAACTGTATCGCCCTGCAGTGCATGAACAACATTGGTTCAAACCTGTCTCCATGCTCAAAATTGAGTTTCCTTCTTGCAGCACTCAGCTATATATGAACTAATATCTTTGATTTCCAGCTGCAGCCACCGCTGGGAGCATGATCTCCATCGCTGTTATTCTCTATCTAATGTTACTTTCGAGGTTAGAGATCTGCAGCTGTTCTGTTCTAGAGTGTCATGTCAGGGGGACTGCAGAAAAAAATTCCTTACCAAGTCCGTCATTTCTAATTACCATTCTTGCGGGTATTCTAGTTAGAGTTTGACCAGAGTAGAAAAAAAAGGAGGGAAAAAAAAAAGAAAAAAAAGCCAAAACCAAAAAAAAAACCCAGGAAAAAATAATAGCTTTACAGAGAATTTCCTAAGGTAATCAAAGCAGATCAAATAATTTTACATTGCAAATGAATGGAATTATCAAGCTTGATAAAACTCACTGATGGTTTTATTTCTGCTTTGGTAAAGACATCCTTGACCACCTTCAGCGGTAAAGAAGAGTTGTCATAAACCCTCTGGTTTCAAGAAGCTAATATATTACCCCAATAAAAGTCATTCCATGAAGTTCACGATTCCTTTATTTTTCTGCAAAACATTATTTATTTCCTCATCTGTCTCTCTTTTTTCATTTAGTTGCAGTGTGCCAGAACTCACCTGATAAATAAGCAAAAACTATATTAGGACCTAAGTTCTGTTTTCATTTTCATGTTTATTATACATGATCTGAATATGTTCTTAAAGATTTGATTTGCATAAATTTCTTCTTTCTGACAGGAAATCAGCTAAGTTTTTCTTTGTTGGTTGGGGGTTTTGTTCTATTTTCTTTCTTGTGGACATATTCAGATGTACTAAACACTACTTTTGCATAGCATTTCCTATTGGCTTAACCAAGATTTCTGGAGACAACGAACTGATAAGAAATGCTAGATTCAAGGGGTTATGTGGAATTTGGGCACCTGAACATGAATGCAGGATGTTGCATGGCAACCTTTCTCCCAGTATTATATGGTAAAAGACAAGAATGACTGAGGTGAAAGAAGGCATCTAAGAGTCAAGTAAGAACAATTTTTTTACCTGCAAATTACATACATACTCACACACACACACAAATACATATACGAAAACACTCAGTAATGAATTTTTGTGGGTTTGAATGCTATTTTTAATTGCGTATTTGTTAAAAGATAGGAAAACCAAACAAAGTCCTGACTAACGGTACAGAAGAATGATCACATCAGGCAGAATTTCAGTGAAAGAGACAGGAACAGAAACAAGACTGGGATTTTACTGCAAGATGTGGGACAGAGTGTGTGCCAGACTGGAAGGAAATTGTAATTAATGCAACAGAGTCAAGTTGGAGGTCTATAACCGGTGGTGTCCCCCAAGGATCAATATTTGATCCAGTCTTGTTCAACATATCCATCAATGACCTGAATGAGGGGACCGAGTGTAACCTCAGCAAGTTCACTGATGATACCAAACTAGGAGGGCTGGCTGACATTCCAAAAGGCTGTGACACCATCCATCTAGGGAACAGGCTGGAGAGCTGGGCAGAGAAGCATATAATAGGTTCAACAAGAGCAAGTGTAGGTCCTGCACCTGGAAGAATGCTAGGCACCAATATAGGTTAGGGGCGGACCTGGTGGAAAGCACTTCTGAGAAAAAGGATCTGAGGGTCCTAGTAGATACTCAACTAGTCAGCAATGGGCCCTTGTCACCAAGAGGGCCAATGGAAACCTGGGCTGCACAGGGAAGAGTGTGGCCAGTAGGTTGAGGGAGCTCATTCTCCCCCTCTACTCTGCACTGGTGAGGCCACATCTGGAATACTGCATTCTGGGATTTCCAGTTCAAGAGAGACAGAGAACCACTGGAGAGAGTCCAGCACAGGGCAACAAAGATGATTAAGGGATGAAAAAAAGGTTGAGATAGCTGGCACTCTTTAGCCTGGAGAAGAGAAGGTTGAGGGGAGACCTTATTAATGTAGACAAGTATCCAAAGGGTGGGTTGAAGGAGGATGGAGCTGGACTCTTTTCAGTGGTTCCCAGTGACAGGATAAGGGGCAACAGGTGCAAGCTGGAATATAGGAAGGTCCATTCAAATATGAGGAAAAACTTCTTTCTGGTGATGGTGACAGAGCCCTGGAACAGGCTTCCCAGGGAGGTTGTGGAGTCCCCTTCTCTGGAGACCTTCGAGCCCTGTCTGGATGCAGTCCTGAGTAACGTGCTCTAGCAATCCTGCTTTAGCAGGGAAGTTGGACTAGATGATCTCTAGAGGCCCCTTCCATCTCTGACAATTCTGTGATTCCATGAAAGAGCAGGAGAAACTGTTGAAGGTCATGAGGGAGATGAGCACAGCAGGGAAGAGGTTATGAAGGAGAGAACAAGAATTTCAAACGTAGTGTGGCAAAGGAGAGTGTCAGCCTGAGAGCCTTAAGGAAAGATGTTGTCACCTGAAAGTCACATTTCATCCTCAGTGTTATCTGAATTACTTCAACAGAAATACCAGAGGTGTTATACCTCCTCCATCACCACTTAAATAATTTTTAAAAATAGAGATTCTTATGGGTCCACCACTGAATAGTATTTGCTGGTGGATAATTTCTGCTTTATTCCTCCATCTGTCACCTACTTCTTGGCTTTGGAACTAGGGCTAATCAGCATATGCCATTTTCTACAGTAGGAAAAATGAAAATTTTTACTGTTCTTCAGATAGAAACCATGTTATTTCCACATTTCCCAGGGAGATTAAACTTAAAAAAATAATTCAGGAAACCAAATATTTCAGTTTGGTTGCAAGGAAGTGAGACTTATCATCTTGCTGCTCCCTGGGGCAATTCTGCCACACAACATCATCATCCTCAAGACTTACAGCTTAGCGATGGAGCTGCAACTTTTGCAAGGGCCCAACTCTGGATCAGGCAGTAGGAGGGTTTACTGTATCTGACCCAGCAGGACAGAAATGGCCTGAAACTGTTTCCTTGAAATCTGAGCTCCCGGGCAAGATCTACTTGGCGATGCATCAAAATCCATCCCCTTCCATGCAATACTTCAATTTTGACAAAGCATTTTTTTCCACAAAGAAGCAGTTTGCTGAAAAATTCCTGAACAGGTTTTGTTCATAGGACTGAGCTCGATAAGAGCAGATAACTGTGTTTTCAGCTGGTTTTTGTGAGGGAGCTTACATTTTGACAGTTTCATGACACTTACTAGATGAAAAAAAAATCTTCAAGAAATGTTATTTTTTCTTTTAAAAGCATATTCGTCAGCCTTGCTACACCAAAGGCATAATGGTGAACAGTTGGGTTATAATATGCACTAAATCATAACATTATTGCAAATGTAAATCATAAAAAGAGACAGAACACCAAAAGAGTGTGTGTCACTTGGAGTTACAGATGAAACGACAGCTTATCAGGAATTTGATAACTGGTCAACCAGCAATGCCTATCTATCATGACTATTATCTACATGTTTTCCCATTTATTACATGCCAGCTGAGGCCAATTTTCAGCTGGGAGCTATAGCAGCTCTCTCTGTGGAAAATAAAAGAATGCCACTTTAAATTTCTTTGCAGCATGAAAGAAATGTCAGCTTCATGCTGGAAATGTACAGTGATACACATTTTTTCTGACCTGAACACGTTGCATCAATTCATGCTCATGAAAATGTCATTTGTGGGTTTTTTTCTGCTTTTTAACCAATTTCCAACAGAAAAAAGCCAACCATTTCTAGCTGCTTAGTGATCACAGTGTAAATGTAACACTAACTTCTTACACAATGTCCTGAAAGCTTTAAAGCATTTTTATGTGTGTTGGTACAGTTTGCCACTGAGTAAATTTTAATAGAGAAAACAAGAAAAGGAAGGAAGGAAGGAAGGGAGGGAGGGGGTGAGAAGCAAAATCTATTATCTCTGCTTTTCCCAAATTGCATCAACAATTTTCTATATTTGTAGTCTATTTTCTTCTCAAACTATATAATTACCCAAGCTCTATTGTTTTAGCTGAATTTTGGCTATTGACACATTTGATTAAGTCTAGGGTCATAGAATTATTAGAGATAACTGATCTTTTAATAACTATTTCTGGAACTATTTGCTTATTCTTCCACCATCAGCAGCCACTATCCCTGGAGAGGATAGATCTGATATAGGACTAGTAAACTAGGCTTATACTGTGTTACCATCCAGCTCTAAACAGTAGTAAAGAAACAAAAAAGGTCACATTTCATCAGGCTTTAATTTTCCATTCTAATTACAGTGTCTTACAAAGAAACTCATCTCTGTATTCTTCACAGAAGTATAAAGTCCTCCCTACCTCTGATAATCCTTTTATGCTTTCATATTAATATGACAGAGTACAGAGTATTAATTATTAAATACTGCTTATATCGTGCCATAAATAAATACTACTTCACAGAATTTAAGATAAGCAGTGCTTCCATTTCTAATGTGCTTACTATAATTAAATTCATTGCTGAATGTACGTGCAAAATGTAACTAGGAGTCAAACCACACAGGAAAAATCTTTAAACCAGGTGGAGGCACAGATGTGAATCTAACTTGTTCCTGGGTTAAAAAAGTTAGGAATAGCAGTGGTAGACTATGATTAACTATTAATTTATATAATCCATTGAACATTTTGGCTAAGCATTTATAAAATACCCAGACAGATACTTGTGGATGCTGCATGCTGTACATATTCAAGTGAACTGAACAGCTGTGATGTCTCATGTTCCATAATATCTAATAAATGTAGTGTTACTTTGCTTTTGGATGAATAAACTGGTTATTAAAAGTACATAATGGTATGCTTAGCATTGTTGCATGTTATTTCAGATCAAGACTTGTTTTAACCTCAAATGACACAAATCCTTTTCCATGCCTGCATCATACCCTGCAGCTGTGGCATGGTTTTGTGTAATGATTCTTTGTGTGAAAGTGTTACCCTTCTAGGAATCAGTTTGTAAATTGTCTCTGTGTCCTTCTGGGTCTATTTATACTTACAGGAAGAAGGTATAGGAAATGGAGTAAAAAAGAACCAGAACAAAATAAAGAAAATTCTGTAATGCTGAACTGTGGTTATAGACTGATCTTTAAAAATGTACTGGGTACAATGATGCACAAATATTAATATATGTATTTTTTCCAACATTATAAGGAAAAAAAACGTATCTGTCTCCTGTTGCCAAATCCAAATGAACCCTTTTTCAAATATAACCTCACATACTATATTTTAGGCTGGTGTCATTCCATCAGAATGATCTCATGTATGTGAAGACTTTCATCTCGGACACATGATCAACTTCTTGAGGAGGAATCCAATCTCTTCTGTACACCATGCCCATAAGGCTGCTTAAGGTGAAAAGCTGAACAGTTGGGTGCTACCTCTACTTTAATGAGATCTGCAGAGCTGATCTACAACTGCTTCCAGAGAATTTGGCTTCCCTTGGTACTACACTCACTTCACTTGGGGTAACAGACCTTCCTTCTTAAATGTTTGCTCTTTGGCTGGTTTGGGGTTAAAGACAAAGGTACATAACCCTTTTCACAGCAGAAGGAATGAAATGAGGTGTCTGGTCTGATAAAGCTCTTCTCTTACCGAAACTGCGTAGATCATCATATGTGTGCTCTAGCATGGCCAAGCAAACATAGTTGCACCCCGTAACTGCTACACTGACTCTCTGTCCAGCTTCTGGGTTGGACAGATAAAGACAAGAAAAAATAATTTTTAATCACGAATAACAGCTGTCCTGGTCTTGATATAAATCAGCAAGCTAGGGACAAAAGATTTTGAACACATACACTATCCACTTTGCTATGCATTATGCATTAGCCAAAGTGCCATGGGGAAAAATCCTAATTGTTGGTTTCATCAGTAAAGCTTGGCAACATACTGTTAAGCAGGGATATTTGAAAACTAACCTTGAAAATAAAGGAATCTACTATCCTACTCTTAAGTATTACTTATATAATTTCTGCAGAAACAATAGGGCATTTATATTTCTGATGGATTATCTCTATTGGGAGAACTGGATTCCCAGTGTTAAATACAAATTCATGCTTTTCTTGTTTCTTTGCAGCATATGTTCTTTGGCTGTAGTACATGACGCACACTGTGTGTTTCTTCCATAAAACAGATGCTGCAAGGAAACAAAAAGGCATGAATTTATATTTAATGTTAGAAATATTGAACTAACAGAAGAATACTAGTTGTACAATCAAAATATCTGTAATTTTAACTAGCAGTGCCAAATGAAAATCATTTATGTCAAAAAGCGTGGGATAAAGGTAGACCCAGCTTTAGGAAGTCTTTGTTTTCAATTATCTTAACCATGTTTTAAACCATTTAACTTGACTCTTTAGGATTTTTATATATTGACTTCAATATTTAATCCTTTATTTTCTCAGAAATCTACTGTATAATAAATTCTAAATCCAATGCATTAACTCAAAACAACTAATATCTCTGTGACATATTTGGACTATTAGATTTTTTCAGTCATTTTGAGAAATTGTTTTCTGAGAGCAGACACTTTTCTGTCAAATAATTTCCTATGTTGTCATTAGTGCTGTTGTTATTACTTACATTCCACTAGCACTTATGCGGATCTTCTTAAATGCTTATTTTAACCTCTTTCACATTCAGCACAGAACTCATTCTGCTGCTCTAAAAGACTTATAATTTATCTGGATTGTCATGTCTTCTCACATTGTCAGGCAAACCGGTGGGGTCAGTGACATTTTGATTGCTGTTAGCCAGCAGTAGTATAATCTAAACTGATGTTTCTCCTTATTTTCAGATGGGCCAGTATGAACCAATGGTCACATCTTATCACCACTAGTCTCTTGAAAGACAAATAAGGATGAAAAATGCTTATGTTTTCTTTTTTTTTTTTTCGTGAACTCATTGATCAGCTGGAGTAGTTGCAGGATTCTTAACAAACAGTCTATCTAACTTTTCTTGATTCATCAAATCTTGACAGGCTTTTTCAAATTAAATCAGAGATAGTTTATCTCTTCTTAGTAAAAGATCTTCATGTGAACTTGACAGGGAACATCGTCACTTTTCCTTTCTGAAAGCTTAGATGAATTGTATTATCTGACACTTCATCAAAGCTTTCTGTACATACTTAAATTTTCTCCTAGGTTTCTATTATCTAGCCTGCTTTGAAGAAACTTTCTATGTGAAAGAGAAGGTGAAAAAAGCTATATTTTATTAAAAAAAAAATAAATGCTATTTAGCCCGTTGTAAGCCATTCATTTTCAAGTGCTTTTACAGCCTAAAGTCAGTTGTTTATCAGAAATAAGATGTTTCTTCCTGTGCATAATTTAGCTGACAGGTGCACTCCTTACCTTGAATAAGTGTTGTGCACATCTGACTAACGAAACTCCACATTAGCTGCTGTACACACTGAATGGGAGCACCATGCCTCAGTGAAGGGTGTAAGGCTTCAAGTGTGGGAATCAAGGGAAGGATGTAATGATTTTCTGCATCCCTAAATAGGTGCTATCACTTTCTGACTTGCATGAGATAAAATACTAATACATGTTTCAAAATTAAAATATGATCTTAAATACAAATTATTTCTTTTTTGGTTTTTTTTTGATTGGTTGGGGTTTTGGTTTTTATTTTTTTGTTTGGGTTTTTTTTTGGGGGGGAGGGTTTAAGAGTTCCATCTTTATACACAGGGCCAGCAGGCTACTGAGCAGCCCGTCTCCCTTTAGTTTAGTACCTCACAAGATTAGGTGTGAATAGCTGACTGCACATCTATGCGTATCCTCAGCACAGGAATCTCATTGATTCCAAGGAGAGGAAGTAAAATTGAGAAGGGATTTTTTATGCTCTGTGCATTTACGAGAGTCAGTTTGCGCAGGAAATAAATTCAGTGTAATCTGAGTCAAAAGTTGAGGAGTGTAGAAGCTAATATAGAAAAATGGTTTTATTTATTTTATTCCTCATTCTGTTAAACTGTCTGCTAAATATTTTAAGACTGCTAAGATAAAACCAATACCAAAAAAAAAATTAAAATTTAATTGTAAGTGGTATAGTAGATTTCAAGATCTCAGATTCTGAAATTCTTATACTGGAAATCAAAATGAACTCAGGACTCATCTAAAAAACCTGGAATTATCCTTCTAAATATTCAGCAAATGAATTTGGGGAAGAAAAAAAAAAAAAAAGACTGCTGTGGAAAAAGAATAAACAAATGAACATAGGTGATACAATTAATTTGTCATCCTCATTAATAAATAGATTCTTATAATCTATTTATTATATGTAATATATAAGCTTTCAAGTTCAAGAAGATCAACGGAATGTGTGTTTATGTGTATACATATATAGGTGTAAGCGAGAATGATACATTCTTCCATTTCATCAGCCAGATGCTGAATCTTTAAACTTTTGAAGAAACAAAATGAAATACAGCCCTCTCCCAATGTTGTTTACCGTATCATAATCCAGTGCAATCTATCCATACATAACAATAAAATTGCACTTTGATTGTTGCGATCACATCGTACTTGTTTATTTAAAGGTCAAACATTACTCTTAGAAATAAACCAATTAAAATGTTGTGACATAAGTGTGTAAATTACAATGCATCTAAATCTGATGTTATTATTTAAACATCAAATGACACCGAGGACGTGTCTAAAAATTAAATAAGATTCATTAGTATTCAGCTGGAAAATCAAGATCAGAGAATGAGTTTTGGAACAGCCTAATACTCTTGGGCCTGAAAACTTAGAAACTACATGAGCCTGTGTTTTTAAAAAAAGCTCATATTTTCTGATGTTCTGATTCCTTCTTAAAATATGGATAGTCCTCTGAATTTGGCTTGACTGTAACCATTCGTCTCAAAATGACTCAAGTAAGAAAATTAAATGAAACAAGGCCAAAGTACTTCTGTGTGAAAAATAATAAGCAGAACAATATATCTGTACTGCATCAATTTGAAATGTTATCTTATTTTATCCTGATTGCTCAGATTCTTCATCCTCTTCATTAAAACAACCCCACTGGAAAAAATGAAAAGGATTATATTCAAAAAGCATGGATAAAGTTCATACCTAAAAGCAAATGCAAAAGACAACCA
Source organism: Thinocorus orbignyianus (assembly GCA_013400375.1). NCBI lineage: Eukaryota > Metazoa > Chordata > Aves > Ciconiiformes > Thinocoridae > Thinocorus > Thinocorus orbignyianus. The sequence continues at coordinate 328,979 of VXBW01007926.1, read as the reverse complement.
AATGTCTAAGAAAGTCATGAGGGCTTCTGTCTAAGCAACAGCAGTGGATCTGGAAACTGAGTTTGCAATGGACCAAAAGGAAAGAGGAGCTCAGACTGGAACAGATGCTGAGACAAAGTGCTTAAGTGAATGAAGGAATGCAATATCTGCCATCAAAGTGGGAGCTAGTAACGTGTGACCTATTTAGTCTAACGAAACAAAGGCTGAGAGAGTATAAGCCTGCTGTCTACAAAGCCACCTGGAAAGGGGTTTAAGCTTTGGGGAGGAAAAAGATCTCTTTAAGAAAAAGGATATATAAAATCATGACTGTGAATACATTTAGTCTAAAAATGTAAGAACACTCAGGACAGTCAAAGCTCAAAAATACATATATTTAGCAGTGGACATAAAACGTAAGAGAAAAACTTTGTCTTACTATAAAAATGCAAAACAAAAGAAACTTACTTTTGCGGGGGGGAACCAAAAAACCTGCCAAATGATGGTACTGAGACCTCTGTTGTTTTTCTTTATTTTTTTTTTAATGCCTCATTTTGGCCATTGGAAAGGTCAGTTGTGATCAGGTGGCTAACACAGTTAACATCATTGACAAAGATGTAAGATTCATGCTTGGAAACCAGAAAGCTATTTTTGACATGGCTTGACTTGATAAAATTTACCAGGGCTACTTAAAGTGAGGAAGTTTTGCTTGAGAGAAGTGCCCAAGCTTCCAAATCCAGTTTGTTTGGCAGTCTAAAAGTAGGGGTGCTAGTGAGAAAGAAAACCTGGAAAATCAAGACTGTGGATTTGGTCGGCTTGTTTTCAGTTCCTAGATACAGGAAGTCTCAAAGACAATTATAGGTTATTAAAATCATCTAGGCCAGTGGAACTCTAATGGTGGGGAGTGCAACAGAAAAATTTTAATAGATGTATATATTTGTGTGAATGTGTGTTGAGTGTGTGTTTGTGTGCATAAGGCAGTAAAAGTGTAAGAGGACACTAGCAAACAAGACAAGAACAGTATATCTTTCCATCTAGATAATAACCCTAAGGCAAGACTATTACATTGTTATACATAAAGAAGGAGAAAGAAAAGTGGTCATTACCTTTTAAAGGACCTTGTCAATGTACCATTTTAATTAACAGCTCAGGTTGCCATAGTTTCTTCTCTTTTGAGTTTGGGCATAAGCCAGCAAAATGCCCATGGAGGGCCACTGTGCAGGAGCAAGACAGCAAAGAGCTCCACAGCACATTTGCTGGTTTTATTTGTTGACTCAGAAAATCTGCTTCATTTAATCTCCCTGTAACAAGGGCAATTCAGGCACACAGTTACATGATAAATTCTCATCACTTATATAAAAAAAAATATCAGCGGGCGTTGGAGAGTCCACCAGTTTAAGTACTCAGTCTCATGTGTCACATGCCTGATTCTACCACCTTGGGACTAGCAAGCAAAATCCCCAGTGGTTTACAGCACCAGCTCAGCATACTTACTCTCCCAGTCTGTTCTGCAGCTGGGCTTGCTTGCAAGTGCACCATCTCTAAGCACAAGGAGTAAGTAAGACTCAAAAAGATTATACCAAAGGTTACAGAGTTCTGGTGGGGATGGACATCACTACCCCCAAGGTAAGTTGCCCTTGATGGAGATCATAACAGGAGATGATTACCTGCCAACATGGATTTGTCAGGAAAAAGTCACATAAAGCCAATCTAATTTTCTTTTATAAATAGTAAAGAGGACAGGTAAATAGAAAAGTAGTGCACATACACATGATGCTAGTAAGACTCTCAAACTGTACAACAGGATGTGCATGTTAATTTATAATAATAATGTGCCTGTTAAGACAATAAAGTCCAGACGAAACTTACAAAATGCATGCAAAACCATGTTTTAAAGCTGTTCTTAGAGGCTGTCTACAAAAATCTTCTGTGTGTGTGTTGTGTGACAAGTGTTCTTCTACAATTCACAAATGATGTCATTTGTTGTTCCATACATATTGTATTAGATTATCTTCAAAAATTGAAATGCTCTGAGATACTATATAATGCAACGTAGTATGGAAATGTGAAAATCTATCTATAGGTAAGAAAATTATTTTTCAACATATGGGATAGAGAAAGAATAAATAGTTTACAATACCATCAGAAGAATTTGCAGGTCTTATTGTGATCAGAAATTGAACTTTAGTCAATTGTATCTTCCTGTTGCAAACAATCAAGTATTATATCAGCATATTTGAGCAGAACATCTGAAGTAAAAGAACAGAAATAATCTGATATTATATTCATGGTTTGACCTCAGCCAGAATAATATTCTTAGTTTTGATCACTGTGACCAGCTGAGAAGAGATAAGATGAAAGCAATAGAGATGGTTAAATATCTATAAAACGTGGAATTTTTGTAGAAAAGCTTGAGAAAAATGGGGCTATTTAGGCTAAAGAAAGTAAGATATAGATAACAGATGATAATATCTGAAAGATGCATGCAAAACACAAAGCTAGAGAGTAAGAATTTCCTCATGTCCACTAAAATGCAGAAGTATTTTACTTAAAGCAGCAATGAGTGAAGTTTAGGTTAGGAATTAAGAAAAATATTCTAAGAGTACATACAGATAAAGCACTGAAATTGGTCATTTTTAAAGTCTCCAAAAATGCAGAGACTGTAATAGTAGTTTAAATAGATAAGTTTCAAGAGCAACAGAAAGAAAGTGTACTTTGAGACATTGATACTGCTTAAGTTTTAGAACTTCTTACCTTTACAGCAGAAAGAGGTTATAGTAATGTTTGGCATACCTTTCCAAGCAGAGTTATAGTGTCAATATTCTCAGCCATTGGTCAGAGAAATCCTGTCTGTAACAACTGCTATTTTTTATAATTTTTAATGTATTTTCATAAGTTTTCAGCACAGCAACCTGTAACTTGCAGCACTATGTGGGTACCTACTTTATACTAATACACAAGATGCCTTTCTTTAAATTTACTATATCCACAAGCTATCTCTCTAAACGTAACCTCTTGCTCTGTGGAGTTCTCAGTAGCGTTTCTTTCTGAAATGTTGCCTGAAAAGCCTATCACAAATACCATCAGCAAACAGAACAAAAAGAGTTTTTTAATGAAGCACTAGGGTACATTGGAGTGGAATCTAGAAAGTCTGAATGATAACTATTGATTACTACATTCTGCCTTTTACACTTCAAGTTTCTAGTAAGTCAAGTACAGAAAAAACAGTTGTACACAGCAGGTGAACGAAAGGAGGCCTAACCCTGACTGAAGTAAATTAATGAGAAAACACATCAATACACTTACGAATATCAGCCCTACAAGTTATCCACAAGTTATTCACAGGAAGTTCTGAAAACTGTTTTTAATGATGCACTTGTACGTGATTTACTACTGTTGGATGAAGCTTAGAGGATTTGAGAGGATACATTGCTTCATTTAGATACCTAAGCAGTCTTGCTCAAGTTGAGGCAAATTCTCATATGGCCAATATTGCCGTTGTGAAAAAATTGCTTGGAGGCATAACATTTTAGAAGGAACTTTTTTGTTTTAAAAACATAAAGTAGAATTTGCTGAAGAACAAAGAGTTATATAATTCAAAACATTTTATAAGTAATTTTATTTTAATTCAAATTAATCTTTTATCTTACAGAGAATGATCTAAATATAATATTCATTATTATCTCTTTAGTTATGTTTCAGAATAGTTCATTTGCTTATTGGTATGTAAAAAACAATGTGGTGTCAGAGGAGATTTATCTTCATTATTCTCCAATGGAAAAACTTTGTTTTCAATTACACCCAAGTATCTATCTAGCCATTTAAATAGACACAGAGAACAGAATGTTCTGCTGGTTTTATTTAATAAGACCTTAATTTGGAACAAAAACCTGCAAACTTTTAAGCAGATTCTTTAACATTAGCTTATTCCTGATGTGTGTTCTTTTGGACAATGGATAATTAACGAAATGAGACCTTAATTATTTTAACAGAAGATTTGACATCTTATTTTTAATGTTCATGAGTGCTACTTTTGTACTCCATGTAAAAACTTAATGTTTCAGGAAGTATCAGTCCACAGAGACAATAAAATTAGAAAAGAAGTAGTAGGCTTGCCCCTGAAATGGAAATCTCACCAAGATGTGTACAACGCTCTTTTGATGTCTAAGAACTGATAAAATCATGCTATGGTTGCCTGCTTGGCTCTTATGCTAGTTTCCTAGATGTGAAGGATTGCACTGGGCACAGAGACAGTTGCTGTGATTCCCTCAGCCTTGCTGGTCTTACACTGCCGGGCTGGCAAGGTGGGTGACTGACTCATGCTGCCAAGCATACTGGGAAGAAGCCAGTAAGTATTCTCAGGACCTGCATTCCAATGGTGTTCTTAGAGGTCTGGAAAAGAGCTTATTGTCCCATATTGAAATATAAAAGTCGATGAGGCTAAAGATCAATTACAGAGCGCATTCCGATTAAAAAACTTCAATCTAAACTTTGTACATTACCAGCAAAACAGTGATAATCAACCCTTAGTCTTATTCCCTTTCCTTTTTTACAGGCATTTCAAAAATTGGAGAAAATCACTGAAGCATTCAGTTGTACTTAGGTATTCTGAGAGAGTTTGGGGGGTTTTGTTGTTGTTGGTTTGGGTGGGGATTTTTTTTGAGACAGGGGAAGTGTTTGTAAAATGTAATTTGGAATTAGGGATGGTATTGATGCAAAATCCTATACCTGGAACAGAGACCATGATGAGTTTCAAATAGAAACCTGTATTCCAAGCAACAGCTGTTCCATATAAAATATAGTTTCAAAATTCAACAAAATAAAATTAAAATTAAAATATCTTTCACTGAAGGAATTTAAAATATAAACATAGCTTTTGGGCGGTTGAGGTTATTTTTGGCTTTGGGTGACTTTTTCTTGGCAGATTAGTTGCTTCATTTTTAAACTCTTTCCCAGAAATCCCTATGGTCTTCTCTGGGTAAAGAAGAACTATACGAAGATGCATTCCTTTTCTATCCACTAATTTTTTAAACTGACCCCTGGAGTTGAACACCATCCTTAAGGGTGCACTCTTCTTTCTCTGAGAGTGTCAACCTCTGGTCAGTTAGACACTAAGACATCAGAAAAGAAGGACACCTGGTGTCATCTAAATCTTCCATCTTTTAGTTTAAAAACGATTACATCTTGTCCTGTCACTAAGGGCATAGTAAAAATTCTCTCCACCTTTCTTACAAGCCCCCTTTAAGCAAAGCCGTAATAAGTTCTCCCTGAGCCTCTTCTTCTCCAGGCTGAACAACCCAACTCTCTCAGCTTGTCCTCATAGGAGAGGTGTTCCAGCCCTCTGACAATTTTCATGGCCCTTCTCTGGCACGGTTCTAACAGGTCCATGACTGTTTTGTACCAGAGGCCTCAGAGTTGGACACAATACTCCGGGTGGGATCTCACCAGAGCAGTGTAGAGTGACAGAATCACCTCCCCTGACCTGCTGGCCACAGTTCTTCTTACGCACCCCATGTTACAGTTGGTTTTCCAGGCTGCGAGCACACACTGGCAGCTCATGTCCAACTTTTCATCTATGAGTGTCCCCAAGTCCTTCTAAGCAGGGCTATTTTCAAACTATTCATCCCCTATCCTATACTTACTCTGGGGAACTGGGGATTGCCCTAATCCAAATGTCAGCACCTGTTGCTCCTTTGGTAGTGGATAGTTTTCCATATCCTCAAAAATTATGTATGTGTAGAACACACACAGAAAACAACACGGCTTCATACTGCTAACCTTGTCTTCTGATGAAGTAATCACTTGGCTGTATAACAACCTGACATCAAGGAAATCTAAAAAGCCATAGTTAGTATGCAAAAGGCATGGTATGATGTCCTGTGCCTGAATCTTTGACACAGATTTACCTGGCCGTAAGTCTACAAGCAACATTTAAGTGACCCGGTGCTGTTATATCAATTCTACTAAACTGTAGTGCTTGGTAATTCTGAGAAAGTGTGATACTCATTGTAGTACTCAATAGTGTACACTGGACACGAAAATAAGCCAAAAGTATGAGTCTAATCCTCCTCACCTGCCCTTTCTGGCAAGGAGCATGAGACACATGGTTCTGATTTACTCCATGTGTTCCTACTACATATACACAAACATATAATTTATCTGTTTGAGTTAATGATAGTGTAAATTTTGGCGTATTGTAATTATCACTATATATATAACTACATATCATTCTGTAAATATCTATAATTTACCACGCAGCTAGCTATATGTACAACTATGTGTACTACACATTTTGTTTTCCCATATTCTACCTAAACAGTTCATGTTGTGCTGTCCTTAATGTGCATCTATTACTAGATTGAGGAACACTGGATATAGGAAAAAATCGTAGTTACATTATAATATAGAAGATCTAAAAATGCAAAGCATCAGTTTTGACACTCCAATAAAATGTGTATGATTTAATAAATTATAGACCACCAAATCTAGCTCTATCTAGCAGTAGTATCACTTCATTAAATAGTCTTATGCTTATTCTTTCTGATCACACAAACTTAGGAAGACTGAGCTGTCACATAAAGGAAAGCATAAACCGTGCTAGTTATGTGGCCGATTGGCTTTTTTTCAGATGGGATGTAAAACAAGACTTTGTTTTATAACTTCCAAAGCGCTTATGGCACTTTATGATCCATATCAAAATACCAAAATTAGGCAAACAAATACTGTAGATCTCATTTACCTGAGAATATCAATTCATGTTGCCACTTCTAACTAAATATAAATTCTGTACTTGTAGGTTCCTTAAAAGGTGTATTATTTGAAAGAAGGTGATAAAAATCTTGGATGTATTCTGCCTCATACAACTCAGGTGGTTTAGTTTAGATTTAGTGATTAATATTTATAATTCCCTTGGAAATTATTTGATGAAATGTGAAACACAGTAGCAACCAACTACCATTGCTGAAAATGTTCTCTTTTAACTTGGCAAACATCCTTCTTTTGTTTTTAATTCAGAAAAAGCAAGTGTAGATGAAGTATACTTGAGTTCTTGCCATCAAAAAATCAGTCATCATCTATATCATCATTAAGAGAGATTACTAAATATGTACTTTACTGAAATTTATTGGTAAAACAGAAAAAACAAGCAATTAGAAATGAGGTACAATGAAGAAAATTACAGAATCACATAATCATTTAGGGTGGAAAAGACCATCAAGTCCAACCATCAACTTAGCACTGCCATGTCCACCACTAAGCTATGTCCCTAAATGCCACATCTACACATCTTTTAAGTAACTCCAGGGATGGTCACACAGACAATTTCCTGTTCCAGTGTTCGATAACCCTTTCACTAAAGAAATTTTTCCTAGTATTCAATCTAAACCTTCCCTTGCACAACTTAAGGCAGTTTCCTCTTGTCCTATTGTTCGTAATTTGAAGAGACTGGCAACCCCCCAGGTACAACCTCCTCACAGGAAGCTGTAGAGAGCAATAAGGTCTCCCATCAACCTCCTTTTCTCCAGACTAAACAACCCCAGTTTCCTCAGCTGCTCCTCATAAGACTTGTGCTCTAGACCCCTCACCAGCTTTGTCGCTCTTCTCTGGACATACTCCTGCATGTGTCAATCTCTGTCCTGTAGTGACCAAAGCTGAACACAGTACTTGAGGTGCAATCTCATCAGTGCCAAGTACAAGGGGACAACCACTTCCCTAATCCTGCTGGCTGCACTGTTCCTAACAGAAGCCAGGGTATGCTGTTGGCTTTCTTGACCACCTGGGCACACTGCTGGCTCATATTCAGCCTGCAGCTGACCTGCTCCCATGGGTACTTTTCTGCCAACTTCCCATAACTCTTCCCCAAGCTTGTAGCGTTGCATGTGGTTGTTGTGACACACATGCAGGACCCAGCACTTGGCCTTGTTGAACCTCACACCATTGACCATCCAGCCTGTCCAGATACCTCTGTAGAGTCTTTTTAGCTACAACAGATCAATATTCCCACTCAACTTGGTGCCATCTGCAAAATTACTGAGAGAGCACTCGATCCCCTCGTCTAAATCGTTGGTAAGCATATTAAACAGAACTGACACCAATACTGAGCCCTGGGGAGCACCACTTGTTACTGGTCTCCAGCTGGATTTAAGTCTATTCATCACAACACTTTGGACCCAGACATCCAGCCAGTTTTTTACCCAGAAAAGTGTATACCCATCTGTGCCATGAACACCGAGTTTCTCCAAGAGTATGCTGTGGCAAGTGTTAAAGGCTTTACTAAAATCTAGGTAGACAATATCCACAGCCTTTCTCTCATCCACTAAGGTCACCTTGTCATAGAAGTTTAGCCAAGTAGGACTTGACTTTCATGAACCCATGCTGATTGGGCCTGATCACCTTGTTATGCTGTATATGCCACATGATGTCACTGAAGATGATCTGCTTCATAATCTTCCACAGCTCCAAGGATTTTTCTCGTCTCAGAGCACATGATACTTGATGACATTTGAATTCAAGATAAAATAGCAGCTGTAGCAGGTGAAGAAAGATGGTTCAGAAGCAAGAAGGATCCCTAATTAATCCTGTAGCCGCAGGAACCTTTCAAATCCAGGAGCTACTACAGACACTATATAAGGTAAGGTACTTTACCATTAGATCTCTCTTACTTTACCATTAGATCTCTCTAGACAGCTTGGGTTATTTTCCTACACTGGACCTCAGAGGTTGATGTCTTCTTGATTCATACTGTAGCAGCATAGGTTTAACCACAGTCCTAGCTTCTAGAGAATATGTTCTATTTAAATGCAGTGGTTTAGCAATGAAACAGATTGCGTATGAGCCTTAGCTGGCTCCTTGGCCCCAAGCTGCCTAAGCAAAAGTATACAAACATATGAAATCGAAGTTAATAAATGGGGCAATCAGTTAGGATATGGTGACTTATAAATAAACAACAGCAATGCTCCTGAACAAAACTCTACCCATGAATAGCTAACAGACATAATATTTTAAGAAATAGCAAGAGAAGTATAAAGGCGTCAAAAAGAATAATTCAAAAATTACCATAATTTGCCCCCTTATGCATATGTATTAAGTATTATATGAAATCTCTGTATTTAAGTAATTTTCCCCCACACTCTCATATTATTTAGTACGCAGAATGGATGGTGTTTACTTAATGAGTAGCTATTCAAGTTTTTGTTTCCCTCATGTGGCCCCAGGCCTTATATATTAAGGGCAAGTTAAATTTGCTCTAAAGGCAGAGTTATTAATTTTCTCATAGTCTAAGCCACTCTCGAAAGAAGTACCTGAATGCTTTACAAATGCAGTCAGTTTTTTAATTCACCGTCTTCTTTTAGATGCTCTTGAGAAGACTTCTTCTCTGGAACAGAAGTACTATTTTAGTATTGATTTTACATCACAAATTACCAAACAAGTAAGGGAGAGGGTCTAAAAAATTTTCAGTTTTCATAATGAAATCTGTAGCAGTAGAAAAATCTGGCAAAGGTGAGGTACATGAAGTCATTCTCTTTGGGAAATGCCTCTTGGGGATTGAAGACAGTCTCAGACAGATATTTATCCTTATCTAATTCTTTATATAATTTAAATTTTAATCCTTCTACCATCTACTGCTACAATTTCATACACTGGAAATTAAAATCCAGTTGTTTACCTCATGCTGAATTGTTCTACTTACAGTTACTTCCTTTATGATTAATCAGAATATGCAATTGAGTGAGCTAGGTATATTTATTAATAATTCACATTGACGGATCCCACTAATCCCAGCCCACAGATTTTAATGACCTCAAACTTCCCCACTATGTATGAGCAGATACTTTGCTTCCAAACAGATTTTTTTTTTACCTCACTTCCTCACAACCCTGTAATTGGCTACTCAATTCCTAATTAATATTAATAACTCAGTTTACCCTGCAGAAATTATTCAACCGAGCAAAAGCTACCAATTGCATATGGCTTATTAAAGTCACATTACTTTAAATATTTGAGAGGATTCAAAAATATAAATAACATTAAACTAGCTACACAATCTTCCTCTTTCCGTGTTTCCAAGTCCTATACAAAACCTGTCTGATATATATGTAGGAATGTATTTAACCTTGTGCCTTATCCACCATCAAAGCACACTTATTAAATTTACTTTTTCATCCTTTATTTTTAGTACTAAAATCATATATATAAATTACAATAACTATAATCTGGAAGGAAGAATTGATTTGTGAAATAAATTTAAAAGTATTAAGGAAAATATCTTGAGTTGTGCATATTCTCTTCATTAAATATCAGGTTCAAATGACATGTACTGCCAAATCCAGAATTTGTCCAAAAGGACTCAGTACTAAGTACAGAAGCAAACATGAAAATAAGCAAAATCTTTAAATTCAGAAATCTTCAACTTCACCGGAAATCTCAGTCCTCAATTAGAGAAGTTTTCCAAGACAGGCTATAGAAAATATATTTAGAAACAAAATCCACACGTCAGTGTAAAGGCTACCTGTGCAAGTAAGTAGAAAATGCTGAAGAGAATCCCAGAGTTTATATGTATTTAAACACTCTCTGGTACTCAGATACTCTTAAATGCTAGTATCAGACATCTGTACGTACCAGAATATGTATCAGTGAAGCACCTCCAGAAGTTGTAACTCCCAATCAAACCTCACTGTTGCCACAAAGCAAAAGGATGAACGTTTTGGCAGTCTATGTACCAAGGATGCATAGGACCTCTGTTCAGGCCTATACACTGCCTAACTTATAACAGAGGCATGGACTCCAACCCTGACACAAAGATTTGGGTGGTTTGAGTCATACCCAGAGATGTGAATTTGCCCATTTTCAAAATAGAGCCCTGGAGTGGTATAGGAAGAGAGGTGTGATCTAAAAAGAACTGTGAATGGTGAACAGTGGGAATTGGACTTGTGAAGACTCACATCAAGGTCAAGGTGAAAAAGGTCACTGTCTCAAAAAAATGTTTTTCTCCAAAAGAAAAAGGTGTTCAGAGAAGGTTGTAGCAGGGGAGGTAAGAACTGCAGACATGGCCCAAATTTTTTTAGACTACTGAAGCCAAAAAGGGCAGGTATTGTTTTTATAGACAAAGCTGCAGGAAGTAGTCTGCACCCATAAGAAACTTTAAGGTTGCAGAGAAGAGGATACTACAGCTGCCTGGAATAGCAGGACAGAAAGTGCTTGCAACACCTACACAGCATCTCAGAATGCCAACGTTTGTTCGGTTTTCCTTCATCCAGTTCAGGGTCACCCCTGGAAAAAACCCTCCTTGTTTCAAGCACAGAAGTAATTACTTCTACATTGCTGGACAGAAAAAGAAGCAAAATGCCCAATTGCTGCTGGAGTCTCGGTAGGAGCAAAGCCTTGCTAATATCCCTCTGCATCTGCAAGAGTGACAGGCCACTTTATAAGCTTCAACATTGATTAGCTGCTACACTTATTTTTTTCTCTGTATGTGAACATAAGCACTGGTTGATTCCAGGCAAGGAACTGAAGAATTTCATCTATTTACTGTCAAGATATATTTCTTATTGCTCCCAGGAAAGACTAATTTGTGAGACACAGGCAATCATTTTTCTTGGGTGACCTTATTATGATTATTATTTTTTTATATACTGTTCTCAACATATTTGTGCTAAGAGATCTGGGCCTACCTACATGACCTTGCAGTACCTGAAATCACTTGATACCTAGAAAGTAAAGTCATTTTTTTTCTTCATGAGTGGATTGGATATTTCTGAACAATTAATTGCCAACATTACTCTGCAGAGAAACTTCTGACTTTATCAATAACATTTAAGCACTTCACTGGAACAAATTAGAAATTTATTTTTCAAATGTATGCTTTTATTATAATTTTGGTATGCTCACCAAAGATAAGTTTTATGTTATAAGTTCTTAACGAACATTGCTTTTATTTTATCAATAACTGGCAAACAAATAGTGATTTGTTTCTGGCTAACAACAGAAAACCAATGCCAAAAATAATATAAGAATGATAAATACAGGAAAATCAAGGGCGTAAACAACAGAATACCTTTTAAATTTTAATTGGGTTTCTACTACATCCAGTTGGTTTCAGTGAAGTTATTGATTTCAAGAGGTCTTGACCAGTATCCTAAAAACCTTTCAGCAGAACAGTCTAAAATTGCAAACATGAATACGCAAAAAACAAAGGAGTTGGAAGAAACTTTGTGCACATTAATGTACTTAAAGAAAACTAGGCTTCCACTTAGGACCTTAGCCAGCATAAAATTTCATGTATATTTATAGCTCTTCAGAAAACATGTTCCCATAGTGGCAGCAAGGCTCAATGGGAGAATTCATGGTGTAACATGCTAATAGCAACATCTATACCTGGGTGAGACTGTTAATTGTGTCTCTCTGGATGTGGGGGCCTTGTTTGAACACATTTTGATTGTCCTACACTGCATATGCCTGGAGCTATTCCAAGCTCATTCCACTTCATACATGCTCTAAAAATAAACTCTATTGCACTTCATCCATTTAAAAGCCCTTACAATTGCTATGCTCAGTTTGGGGATTTAGTAATGTGAAATACTAGAGGTACAGTGTAGTTGCTTTCCAGATAGCTTCTAGGTACAATCTGGAATGAAACAATTAACTACCTATATAATTATGCTGAGTACATTTGCAGCACAGTGAAACTTTCCTTACAAATAGGCATAATCCAGGCGACTTTAGTGTCTTAGTACAGTGGACCTAACTGTCTTGTGTTGTTTATCTCACATGAAGAACATATGTAGGATAGGTTACGGCTGCTGCTGTTTTAAATTCTCATTTCTTTTCATTTAGAGTGTGTCTTGAGGCTACTAAGAAGCTGTGGTTCAATTGGCATATTAAGCTTATGTTTATTAAGAAATTCCTTCTCAAGAGGTTCTGAGACAAAAGAGAACAGGTAAATGGGAGGGGATGTCACCCTCTATGTCAAAGACCAATTGGAGTACACAGAGCTCTGCCTGGGGATGAATGAGGAGCTGACCAAGAGCTCATGGGTCAGTATTAAAATAATGTCAGGGACAGATGAATTTTCAGTGGGGGTCAGCTGCAGGCCATCTGAGCAGGAAGACTGAGTGGATTGAGGCCCTCTATAGACAGATAGGAACAGCCTCACAGTCACAAACCCTGGTCTTCATAGGGACTTCAACCACCTCAAAATCTTTTGGAAGGACAATAAAGCAGGTCATAAGCAATTCAGGAGGTTCCTGGAATGCATTCATAACTTCCTTCTCCAAGTGACAGAGGAGCCAATGAGGAGAGGGACCATGACAGACCTTGTTCTCACCAACAAGAAAGGGCTGGTGGGGAATGTGAAGTAAAAGGGCAGCCTTGGTTGCAGTGAACATGAGATAGTGGAGTTCAAGTTCTATAGGACAGCAAGGAGGTTGCACAGCAAGCTTCGTATCCTGGAATTCAGGAGAGCAAACTTTGGTCTCTTCAGGGATCTGCTTGGCAGAGTGCCATGCAATAAAGCCCTGGAGGGAAAACGTCGCAAGAAAGCTGGTTCTCATTCAAGGATCACCTCCTCCAAACTCAGGAGCAATGTATCCCAACAAAGAGGAGGTCAGGTAAAACCACCAGGAGGCCTGCATGGATGAATAAGAAGTTCTTGTACAAACTCAGACCCCAAAAGGAAGCCTACAGGGGGTGGAAGCAAGGGCAGATAGCCTGGGGGGAATTAAGAGAAATTGTCCAAGCAGCCAGGGATCAGGTTAAGAAAATTAAAGCCCGGATAGGTTTAAATCTGGCCAGGTATATCCAAGGGCAACAATAAAAGCTTCTATAGGTAAAGGTAAAAGGAAAATTAGGGAAACTGTGGACTTTCTCTGGAAGGAAACAAGAGACCTGGTGAGCTAGGATATGGAGACAGCTGTGGTACTCAACGGCTTTTTTGCCTCAGTCATCACTTGCAAGTGCTCCAGTCACACTGCCATAGCTGCAAAAGGCAAAGGCAGTGACTGTAATAGAAATATCTTCTACTGCCTTAATACATAAAAAGTTGATTTCCCTATCAGTTGCACAGGTGCAAATCTCAGCTGTTCTTGAATTTACAGGCCAGTAACTGACAGCAAAATTTGGTCCATCAAAAAAATTTATAGTAGCAACCTTACAACAAGTACTGTCCTTTAGAAACAATCCTGTGAAATTGAATGTTCTCTTGCCGCTTTTTATCAGAGAACAGCAGCCTGCCAGAGCTTTCTGCAGTTTCCCAGAGGTGCCTGCAGACATTATAAGACATGAGCAGGTCAAGGCACATTAAAACACGAGAAAATCCTGGACAGATCACACCCAGAATTTACCTTTAATTTCTCTCTTCAGGCAAATGTTCTTGCATAAGTTCAACTTCATACATACCTGTCAGCAAGCTTGTAGAGTAAAAAACAAATCTTTTTCAGGGATGAATAGTAACTCCAAATAAGATAGGATAGCTTGGAAGTACAGCTACATCAAGAATTTCTTAGTATTGCTGCTTATGGGGAGGAACATACAGGAAGGAACTGAAATACCACTTAAAAGAGGAAGAAGCATGACTGTTCAATAGTTAAAACTATTTTTCTGAATATCCAGTTGGGTTTTGTAAGCCTTAAAGTGTCTGGACATATTTAAATGAGCCTGTTTCTGTGGAGCTCTTTAGAAATTGTGTTGACTTGTAACATTTCCAAAAGTGCTTACACAGTGTAGACTCTCATTTTTGAAACAGATTTAAACGAGATTTAGAAAAAATGCGTAGGTGCCTGAAGGATCATAAACGAATTTTTGACAGGATCGTTCCATTGAGGTCATTAGTGTAAATGACAGTGCGAAAGAGTGTTCACAAAAGCTAACTTTGTCCTAGGGAAGCTAATTTCCCCAGCCACTTTGCACAGCCAATGCAAAAGACAACTCCTCCAGCGAGTGACTACGAACAAGGGGTGTGTTTGTATTGAGTGGTAACAGTGAGGGAGCCTAGTCTCCACTTCAGGGTGAGAGCAGGCATCCCACTCCATTCCTGAATTTCCCTGGGAACAAAACACAATTCAAGGTGTTGAAAGGCCTCAAGCACTCAAAAGGTGAAGGGAATTGGACTGGAGGGTTGAGGTAGGTGAAAAATACTGTAGACTATGAATGCTGCTGGGTAGCAGATAGTTGTCTGGGTGTGTATGTGTGCATATTTGAAACTAAATGTTTGAACTCCCAAGCATAAGCCTGCTGCCAGCCACCTACAACCGATTTAGGCTGGATGTGAATTTTTATAATACCTATACTATATAGAAGTGGCACACACTGAATCATTTAGTGAGCAAGAGACATAAGGCAGGACCACCAGTTAGAAGATGGATCACATGTTGTGCTTCTGCAAACAGAGTGTTCAAACAGAGATAAAAAAACAGTCTAGAGAGTAGGGAGAAGATTCAGAAGAAGGAGACCTAGAAATTCGTCAACAAATATCCTATGATGCCTGAGATCCGCAGCTGTGGGCAGTTCCTTAGCACACGGCTGACATAACTCTGTATACTTCCCCAGCAATGGGAAATCAAGACTCAAGTAAACATGGCTTCAGAAAATGTGTGAGCATGTGAAATAATCAAGAAGATAAAAGCCCTAAGCTTGGAAGTTCTTAAATAAATCCTTGTATTCAAATCCATACAGGTTGTCATTCACTCTGTCTCACCCGTGATGGGTTCACCATGAAGAACCATGCATGATCAATAGGCCTCACATCGTGTCCTGACAAAGTCTTCAGTCTTTATGGGTGTTAAAGGTACCCATAAAAGTCAATCTTTGTTCATGTCAGTAATGCTCTTCATTCAGAGGATGGAGGCGAAATCTCAAAGCATCATGCTAAGCAATGTAATTATTTTGCAATCCCTTTGTTGCTGATGTCATTTTATACCTCATCCCTTCATGCTCTTTTTGTATGTGCACATCCCATAATATACATTTAGTATTAGATACCAGAAAACAACTATGGAACGGGAGTCATGGCAAAGTCATGTGTTTGACCTAAGTGTTTTGTTGTCACCAAAACCACTTAATTTAAGATTTTAATTTTGTCATTCATTCATTTGGGATTAGATCCTCTCAACTGTAGTATGTTTATGGCTGATACAGCTCAGAAGGAGCAACTGAAGTGCAAGCACACTCAGAACTGACTGCTATTCCAGTTTTACTTTCCCATCATGCTTTTTCTTTTCCTTTTAGCAAAGAAGAGTATATACTTTAAATTAACAATTTAGCATGTGAAATCACATGTCTCGTGTGGATCAAAAGGAGCTAGAAAACCCCTGAGAAGTTATGAAACCTGCTAAGTATACCTATAACATCTAGGACAAATGCAAGTCTCTATACGTTCCATGTAGCTTTATCCTGAGCCTCAGAAACTTAACCAAAGCTTTTTTAATTTTTTCTATTTAAACCTGATTGAACTTAGACCAGTTCCTTCCCCAGCATCTGTAAAGAATGACTGACTCCCTCTTTTTACATACTAGTTACTATTCCTTCATCTATTTTTTTTAAGCCAAACCAAACCAAACCAAGCCCCTTTCTATTTTTCTAGTGAGATGTGTTTTCCATAACTCTTATGTGTTTCGTTTCTCTAGAATATATGATTCATTTACGTATTTTTTAAAGTTGGCAGAATTGGAAACGTATTTCAATAGTTGTCTAACCAGTTTCTAAAGAACAGGTGTTACTTTCTTTCACATCCTACCCTAGATGTGAATACATTTTTATACCCAGAGAGAGGTTTTTCATTTTGGTAATAGCATTATAACATTGACTGTTATTTGGCTACCTATTTGCTTTAAGGTCCAGATCCCTTTTTTTCTCTAATTTATAGCCTATTCTGTTTTGTACTTGTATATTTTGTTTCTCCTTCCTCATGGAAAGCTTTTTGTGTGTTCTTTGGTAATTTAATTATTTTAATTCTGGACTTCATGTCTTAAGTGGCCAGCTTTATTTTGAACCTCTGACCCTTTCTTCTGATGAAATACTATCAAAGTATTCTACAGGACAGAGAAATCTCCACAAAATCTGACTGACATAGTGTATATACCCACTTTGCTATCTGGATGTAACTATGGTATTCCTCAAGGTAGTTCCCAGGAATAGATGAACACAAACAAATCATACAGGCAGAGGCATGATGTTTATAATCTCAGAACACTTTTTATGCATAAACCTGAATGGAAATTAGCTCTAGTTCTAGTCATCGCTCTCCTTTGTAGTTTGAATAGGTTATGTGCTTACACTGTACAGAAAACACTTTTGTGTCACAGCTAACAAATGCCATACTTCTGGCTGCTGTGTCTGATGTACTTTAACTCAAAGGGAAAACACTACGCCACGGAGGACCATTTTGTAGTTTTGCAGTGCTGTGAGTGGGAGAGTCAATATAGGCATAGCTATAGCCATCACCACCAAGATCTGTCTAAAAATAAAAAGCATTAAGCTAGTAATTCTGCAGGTACATACTCTTTGTAATAAGAAAAAAACAAAAACCAGTATGTGGCAATGTGTGGTCATATAGACAACTGAATTGCTCCAAAGTTGATTTAAACTTAATCTCAAAGTCAGAAGCATGAAATATACTTCCTGTGACAATTAAATTAGCACACATCTGAAATGTTTTATCCTGACCTGATGCAGATAGAATACATTCATTTCTTTTGCTGGAAAATATCCAACTCTTATCACTTGGGGAATCTGCCCTCTGATCAGTACTGTAGATCTGAGAGGCATTGATACTTACTGAAATTAATGGGAATTGCTAATGTTCTTGGAGACAAACCCTGTAGAGTCGCATTATTTTAGTTTGCTCCTTTTTTTCCTTTTTAATGTGATAGCTATTCTTATTATAAGGTTCAGCAGAAGGACAATATCCTGCAATGCAGCAAAATTTCATCTTTTTGTGGCAGTCACTTTAGTGACAACCACTTTTCCTCTAAGAAAGTTATTCTATAACGTATTGAACATGATATAACCACTTTCAGGGAACTGACAATGAGATTTTGAAGTACCATCAGGAAAATATTTTTAAACGTTGTCATTTACAGTATTTGATGTATGCTCTGAAAGATGTCTGGTTTTACCAAAGATGAAAAAACTCCAAAGAATTTTTTTCCAGAAGAGAATGTTATCAACAACAAGGAAGTATTGTTTTAATGTTTCCTAAACTGGTGCACATGCATTTATTTTAATGTTAGTCAATATGTAGCTTTTGGGAAGAGAAACACCAAGCAGAAACTAAAATACCTGAGCACTATTTATGTAGCAATGTGTTAGCATGATTGTGAGTGAGCTGAGCATGGCCCTTCCACAGGATGGATCAGTCCATAATGTGAATTTTGAGAGAATCACTTCAGGAATGGATACCCATACACCAGTCTCTTCTAGTCTCCTTGGCAGAAGCATTGCTGAAGGTGACCAAATAACCAGTGCATCTCTGCTACACAGTGGTGTCAGCTCAGCTTAGCTCTTTACCACAGGCACAGGCTGATCCAGTTGTAAAAAAAATGCCTTTTTCCATTTAAGGCAAATTTCATTCTCCTCTGATCAGCAGCAGGGGAAGTAGTTAGTGTTCATCAGACTTTTGAGTTTTGGAGGTAAAGACCTTTCTCTGGCCTTGGGCAGCTTATCTTGGATTCCATATATTAGCACTTAAAAGGCCATTAATCCTAACTGAATGTGCTTTACTGGAAGCTTTGAAATAAAAAGACAGGGTAGCTGTTGAACAAAACATAGAGTATCCACTTCTTACCTGATATTCCCCCTGACATTTCAGTATCCAGCCTCTCTCAAACAGTGTAGCTGTGGCAGCAGAGATAGGGAGATATGGAGTGACTGAGTCACCTCTGACATTTATTTTGAGTCTTGAAAACAATATTTTGCATGTACAGTGCAGTCATTTTTCATATTGAATTTATCCTTGTGGACTTTTCCAGCTTTTTTCTTATCAGGTGATAAGGCTGTTCTGAATTTTGCTCACATTTATTTTCCAATCATGCTTCATAACCACTTGAAGGTCTCCCATTCAGGAAGAAGAGTTTTTTGTTAGGTCACATGGACCATTCCATCTGCCGCACTGTGCATTGCAGGAAAAGCCAGCAAATGATTCAAGTCACTGATGCTCTAGCTTAGCAGACCATCACTGAAAAAAACCAAACCTTATTAGTGCATTAAAATTAGCATAGTGTTGAAATAAGTGTGAATACAGTATGTGAGGAAAATTCAGCCTACTAATAAAAAGTAAATAATTTGGTTTTCTTTAAATTCCTTCAGATTATCAGTTGGTTTTCCCAGTGAGCAATTTCCTTCTGTTAATCCAACAGCCACTATCAGCAGTAGACAACTGATTCATTCAGCTACTGTTTTCCTGTACCTGCTCTGAATTAATTCTGTACATTAATTTATAAAAATATTCCAAATATGCAAGGACAAGGCACACCAATGTTATGAAACTTTGCTCAAAAACATATGAGCTACACAAAATCCACTGTGTATTATGTCTAAAACATTACCTAATATGATACAATAATAAAATATTGCAACTACAGGAGTAGTAAAAATTCTGATTTCACGTGTAAAGAAGCTATGAAAGTCTTATTAAACAAGGACACCTGCTGTAGTTTGTAGTGTCTTACTTTATTGATTTTTAACTTTCACAGAAAGTGTCAAGTCTTAGGACAAGAGTTTTGGTACTGAATTGGTGACAGAGTGCTTTCTCAAAACTTCCATCCTTTTTTCCTCCAGTACTATTTTCAGTGGCAGGTTTTCTAATTATTGGATGTAAATGAACAGCAAATATTATACCATTTCCTATAGCAGCAGTGTGCTGTGACAACAGTCGAAAAAAGTTATCTGTGTAATATTATGCTATCCACTATAGCATACGCAAATTGTGCAGTAGATGAGGCAAGTGTGTGTCCTGTTTAGTCTAGTAATTTGTGAACATGTTTGGTGGTATGATATTAACATTAAAAAGCAATAAATTGAAGGGTGAATATATTTTGAGTCATGGCATATCTCTGGAATATACCTTTCACTTGAAGAATTTTTAATTGCTTGCTTGAAACAAAAACCTATTATTTATGAATTAAAAAAGAAGTCATCTACCCTTGTGTGAAGCATGAAGTAGATGTTAATTGTTTTATTAAATCAACTGAATGTCTCATGTCACTCCTGAAGACAAAAGCCATCCAACCCCTGTAACTGAAGACCAGAAAGTGCCCCATGCCTCCCCTGCCCCTAGTCTGGGTTCTCAGGTGAACTTCTATTGTTCTTCCTATAAAGTTTCTGTGTGATCAGCTTCGGGTGGTCTCAAAGCAAAATCAATTTACAAGCTTTTTCTTACTGAAACAGTTATAAACAACTCCCAATTTTAACCAGTATCACAATGTTAATATTTTGTCTTTGTACAGCATCTTCCATCCCAATGTATTTCACAAGCATACTCCCAGAAATGTACTAAGCCTGGAATACAAAGCCGACCTTTTTCTGAAGAAAGAGCTGTGGGCATTTTAACTCAGAACACCTACTACTGAGGCCCATATATACTTTGTGTTTTGTTTCTACTTCACACTCAAAAGATGTCCTACTGCATAAGGGAATAAACTGCAATAAAAATATGCAGTCAGCATTATTCTCTACTTTTTAGCAGGTCCTGTAGGCTGGATTGAAGAGTATTAATAGGTAGCTGGAGTGTCTACAGTAGATGGGCTCTCCTACTATGCATAGCACACGCGGGCACAGGTCCCCTAATAGCCTCTGAGATCTCTTTTAATAAGCCTTTCACAGCTTTGCATATGAAATCAGAACTCTTACTTCTTCTCCTGCACAAGTGTACTGTAACTGTGGATGTTTTATTACTCATATGCTTTTGTGCTAGGATTTCGAAGACAGTTTTCTGATTTGAACTTCTTTGAGTATACAGACCTAAACCTTACTTCATGTACCAAACAGCACGTGCATCTTACATATTAAAAAATAATTTGGTGTGACAGTGGTATTCTGTTCATGGGATGAACTAAACCAAAGTTCTTCTGTAAGCAGCATAGTTAAAACTGGTTTTCCTTCCTGTGTTAGTCTTGGGAGCCCTCCTTGTTTGCCATGATGTTCTCACGAGGAATCAGACAGCAGGGAAGAGTACAGTGTCCTGTTGGGCTGGCCTCATAACTCTTCAGCAGACTGCTGAAACACACTGCCTAGTTTTCCTTCATGATGAGCAATTAGACTGGGTCATGGAATGATAGAACTGCCTGCGTTGAAATCGTCTGTGCAGCTACTCAATTTAATGCAATTTGCAGAAAAGAAATTATCATTGAGATGAACATAGAGGTCTCTTTTTAATGTTGCTTGGAAGTCTCCTACGGATACTGGGTTTCGTAAAGAATTCTAAAGGTTTTTCTGCTTTATACACAATGACCGGAAGAGTACAGCATTAACTTAGTGGAGCAAGATGAGACAGAAGAGATTTAAGCCCATAATCTAGACCAGCAGCTATGATGTAAAAGGACAGTTGTTTTTCACTACTTGTAGCTTTACTTCTATGTGAAAAAGGAACAAAAGATTCCTCTTCTGTCTAGTGAAACAGACAGACAGACTTTGTAGTGTAGGAATTAGGACATTCATCTGAGAGAAATGACTTTTGGGATATGATTATTGTCAGCAGATTTATGATTATTTAATGTAAAATCAGAACTGTCTTGCTATAAAGATCACATCCAAAGAATCCTCTATATCAGATGAGTGCCCTAAATACTAAGTTAAAAAGACTCCAGAAGTCCTCTTCTCTTTTCGTTTCCATGACTTTAGAAATCTTGTGCTGCAGAATAACACAGCTTTCAAAGTTGGGATGAAGAGTGTTCTGGGTTGCAGCCAGGTGACCAGAACATTTTTGGCAAGTGGCTTTTTGTATATTGGATTTCTCAGGCTTAAGAGAAAATGAAGCTGTAGGCTAGGTTTTCATTTTCTATCCATATAGAGAAAAGGGGTTTTGTGGTTCTTCAGAGAATCTGAGGCCCCTGAAATGGATGGATATGATACAGTATGTATTGAAGACATAAAACTTACTGAATTAGTGCCTGGAGGACAGGCAGAACACTGTGACATGATGCTGTATGATAGTTAGGCAGTTGAATCCCATCCTACCAGAGGGCCAAATACTTGATTTTTAAAAGATTCATATTCCCCATTACTTCCTCTGTGTGTGAAAGGTGTCTAGTCTCATACATGTTCTGTGCACCTCTACTAAGGTGTAAGCCTACATTGGTCACAGATGTGCCTCTGCCTTATTCCTGGAATGCATTTGGGTGACACACCTAATACTCAACAAACCATCTTATCAGCTTGCTGTTTCCCACCCCCGCACAGCCCCAGCTTCTGAAAGAGGACTTTTTGCCACCTGTATGCTCCCCAATATCTTCTCAGTCAAACACTCAGAGACACTCCCAATGTAAATGTTCTAGCCAATCTAGAATAGGGATTTCAAAATTCCTGGTAAAGTTATAGTCAGAAGTTTGCACCTTGTCTTTAAAATGCTTTTGTCACCTTGTGCTTTTCCTACATCTTTTTAGATCATAAGGCAAATGCCACAATTTTGATCTTTGTTATTGGACTATATGAATGTAACCAGTTTCTTAATTTATGTTGTTAAACATTTTGTAAGGAAATTGCCTATTGTGTTTTGTTGTGGTTTTCATTAATGTAATGTAGCTCAGCTTCCTCTAAGATTAAAATCAAAGATGAGTAACTTTGTGCTCAGCTAGAGGACATCATTTGCTAATTCATCTGAGATCAATAATGATTAAATGAATAATTTAGTGAACTACTGTGCACCCTTTTTGGCTGCTTAATTTCCATCCACAAACTACACTTGTTATTTGCAATTATATACAATGTTTGGAGAGTTAGGGGAAAAGAAAAGCTTTTTTCCTTTATTTTCCTTTATTTTTTTCTTAGCAGAAAGTGAGTTTGTGGCTTTTTCTTCTGAAAATCCTTTGGGAATTTAAAGTTCCGATATTCTCTTCTTTTAAGGGATTCTTTGGACTTTCCTTTTAGTTTTTCTTGATCGTTGTTTCGACGCTGCTCATTAAGATGTGTTCAAATAAGTGATTATGAACAACATACATAAGGTTGCGAAACATTCACTATTTCATATATGCATAGTGAGCCTAATAGAATTAGAAAGTTGTCAGACATTGATTTTTTTATGGCAAGTCCAAAATGCCTAAAAAAATTTATTTGGACTTGAGTGTGAACAAACCGCCTGTGAAAAAACAGCCACCTGACCTAAACTAGAAGGCACAGGTCTTTCCTGATATTTGGGTGTGATGTTTCTGTTCAGAGTAACTTTTATCAAAAAGACTTGAAAGATCAGTCATCTTTTAACATTTATACCCAATTGCAATCAAAAAATACTTCTCAGTCAAAATGTCATGAGTGATCCAGTTGGTATTCTCACATCACATGGGAAATAGAACAACTAAACTGGCTCCTCTCATTTCCATTACCCAGATTTCTTGTTTTAAATTTTTATTGAAAATTCCATTAGAGGAAAGGAAATCATGGAATCAACTAGGAAATATCTGTCCAGTAAAATCATCCTCCCCAGAAGAAATTAATGCACTGTTTATGGGGGGATCTTTCCAAGGAGATATGGACTAAGGAGGCATACTACTCAAAAGTGAACTGCAATTACATACCCATGCTTATGTTCCTATGTTTTCTTCTAATAATTA
Organism: Thinocorus orbignyianus; assembly: GCA_013400375.1. Lineage (NCBI taxonomy): Eukaryota > Metazoa > Chordata > Aves > Ciconiiformes > Thinocoridae > Thinocorus > Thinocorus orbignyianus. The sequence continues at coordinate 305,250 of VXBW01007926.1, read as the reverse complement.
GTTTGTGGGTCAAAATGCAGTGGGTGGCAGTATCAGTTTTTGAAAGTTTCAGGGAATGGATGAATGAATGGAAAGAGATATTCACATAGCATTTTGATTGATCTGAAGCTTGTCCTAAGACAGATATCTGAGAGACCTCCCTGAATAAATAATTTAGGAAGTATCCTTCTGCTAATGCCACTTTTTTACTGCTTTTCTTGCATTTATTTTGATGACTTCTTAAGGATATCCTTTCAGGATTCAAGAGGTAATGCAACTCTCCCAACTTTCATCTTCACTTAAAGGGAGCAGAGATATCGTCTAATATTTATGGCTGCAGATAACTAGAAAGTGTTTCTTTAATGCATAAGCGAAACATCTGGGTTTTTATTGTCACATTTTTAAGGGTAATCATTTGGGAAATGTGGAAAAGAAAAGCGCATATCAGGGCTGCCATTTGGGATGCTATGGTCATTTAAGGCATACGCTGGGACATTTGATAAAAAGAACAAAGGAGATTTGTGTCTCTTTGGACCTATAGGTAGGTGAAACCTGGGAAAATACCTCAGGACACCCTAGAGAGTACTTGGATCCTACCTGTAGGTAAATGAACTGAATCTATCACTTAGTGTCATTAGGGTGACATTTTTTTTCTGAACTATTGGATTAACTGCTTAGATCAAGGCATTAATTTTTCCCTCCTTTATAAAAATCTGAGAAATCTGACTGAAGACTGTATATTTCACTCTGGCAGTAGTACCTAACCCCATAATCCCTAGGTCCCTTCTCGATTCAGGCCACAGACATGATACATGAAGAAAAGAAGCATCGATGTGGAAATGAAGCCCTGTGTTGGTGCAAACAGCTTTTGCAATCACTGCGATTTCTGCTACATTAAAACACGAAATTTTTGCCTTTTCACAGACAGACAGTAGGAGGAACTGGGACCTATTATCCTATGCTAATATTATACTTTGTCAGTATTAAGTAGAAGGCTATTGATTTGTACAGCAATGTTGCATGGCATGTCATTAGCCTGTGTCAGTGAATTAAAGCAAACAGAATACCTGGGAAGAGAAAATTAGTTTGGTAATACTGCTGGTATTCATAATGATGTATTGATTATATATGAACACAATAAGATATATAGTTATATGCAGTATATTAATTTCTACTTAGATGTTCATCAATATGTTTAATATTGGGTCATTGTCCCATTGGGTCATATTGTCCCATTATACTTTCTGAATGGTATCAGACTATAAGGACTTTTCACCACTGAGGAATTTGGTATAGTACTCTTTTTTTTTTTTTTCATGCCTCTGTATTTGTCTTCTTTTGGACTATGGAACAGACAGAGCCAAAGTGGCCCTGTAGCTGATCCTACTGGCTACAGGCTGAGCAGAACTTGTACCTACAGGGGAGATTTTTCCTTGGGCTATTTATGAACATAATGTGGCTCGACCGTGTTACTGGCAAAATATAGAATCATAGAATGGTCAGAGTTGGAAGGGACCTTAAAGATCATCANCAGGTGGGGTCTCACAAGCGCAGAGTAGAGGGGGAGAATCACCTCCCGTGACCTGCTGCTCACACTTCTTTTGATGCAGCCCAGGATACGGTTGATTAAGCAACTTCATTTTAAACCTTGCATTACCCTTTTTGTGGCAGTGACATACTCTCTCCTTTGTGTTTACTTATCCGTATTACGCATTCTTACATGTAAATCTGAAATATGTTTCATTTTAAAACTGAGGTACATTTTGAAGTAACAATGAAAAGACCCCTTGACATATTTATGGTGATGATTTTTTAAAAGTCATTCACTATGCAGCATTTCCTGAGTGTTCTACAGACATCATTTCACACAATTCAGCACTGAGCAGTATATTTTGAAGGCATTTTCATGTCCCTGAGCTGGTTGGGGTTTTTTGGTGTCAGATTGTTTTCTGGGTGAGGAATTCCTTACATAAGCCCAGTGTTTTTGTTTCCCCAGCGGCAGCACTGTCAACAACCTTATTTGTCAGTCTGACTGAGGTATTTACAAATTGTTTTAGATTTGCACATTAACATGATGCAGAATAACCTTTTACATCCAGTATCAAGAGATATATTCTTAACACAAGCAACATCTAATAAATGCATCAAGGCACGTCTTATGTAGCCCCTGGCAATTCAGGTGTTGCCAGATAGAACAGCTCCGTAGGGGTAACTATAATCTTTTCATCTCTGGTTTAAAAACCTTTATTTCTACTGCCTGCAAGCATCAGATATCTAACCAATACTTACAGACAGATTGATATAGGCAGACATAAGTGTCTTGTTTATTTAGAGAAAAATATCAGAAAAATCACTGGGGAAAGAACTCTTAGAGGTAGTACTAAAACAATAGAATTGAAGAACTAGAATGCAAAGATACCTACATTTGTGTTAAACAACGTGGCTTGGATAACAGAAACAGTCTTTCTGTGTAACATCCAAAGAGAAATAAGGCTAATTTACTTCACTTCTTGGCAATGTATAAGGGATATACCAATTTTTCCAGTGTGACGGATTACTATTTAGCTCTCTGACATAGACCTAAGTAGGTCATCACTGAACTAAACAAAAGCTACGGTATAGACATAATTCAGGGGAGGGATATTTTCCTAGAATGGCTGCATTATTTTTTCTTCTGCCCCCAGTTCTAGTAGTTGATTCAGAAAGAGATAGTATTTTTCACATTTGACCTCCTCATACCCTAAGATAGACATATGGAACAGTTAAGTCACTACAGCAATTTTTCTCATGGATTACCATATCCACAGTAAGATAAAATTCTTCTCCATATGAAAAAAAAAATAAAAAAATCTCATGGGTTCTTTTTTATTATTTATTATGAAATGGAGGAAGGACATAAAAAGCATTCCATATGCTCTAGCAGTTTAGTAACAGACTCCCTGAGTATTATTAACATAATTTATGCCATTATTCATGACACTGTGATGCATCTGCCATGATAGTTGAGCAACACCTGGAAATAGTTGAAAATAGTTTGCTTTCAGCAGTTTGGTAAGATGTGTCCTTACACAATAACAAAGCCTCAATCATTATTTTTGGGTGCAACGTAATGTATAAGGATTACCAAAGGAAATCAACATTAATTTTCAGCTCAATTCTGAGAAGTCATAGCAAGGTCACCATAACCTGTAACCTAAAACAATGATTGTCAATAAAATTGGTATGACAGACAGGGCATAGATTTCATTTAATCTGATTTCAACACTCTGAAAATTAAATATCTAGCGTAAATTGCTCTATGGTTAGTGGAGACTGTTAGGCAGCCCAGGAGGGAAGCATGGGTGTGGTTCTTCATAGACCAGAATATAACATCCTGTGTAAATGCCTTTAGAAATACTTACTGTTTGTAGAAGCTGGGTACAAGCAAGACGCAACCACCTAAACTTTGTTGTCTAGTGCTAAGGCATCCCTACAGGGGTGATGTTATGTCAATGGATTTGCAAATAATACAGCAGTGGAAGATCTGAGATTTGCACCCTCAGGTGTTAGTGGGTGAAAATGATTAGCAAACTGAATCAAGACACTAGCTTTTAAAAACACAAAACTAAAAAAAAAATAGGCCTCAGAGTAGAATAATTCAAAATGTATCTAATAATATATTGGTTGGACTAGATGATCTCAAAAGGTCCTTCCAACCTAGGTGATTCTGTGATTCTGTGAATATACTGCCAGAGCTATGCCAAGATTGTATCTGTTAAACTAGAAAAGGTATAGATCTGGGAGACAAAATAGCAAAGAGTTATATGCTACAATGAGATATAGTTTATAAATAACAATGGGACAAACCAATCCACTTCTGCTCTCTTACTTGCAGAGATTTCAGTACCAAGTTTGTAAAGATCTGCAGATGTTTTATTTCATACCAGGACTCTCTGCTTCACTGGTTAGCAGACCTGAGTAAATAATGGTAACACAGATGGTAATTTCTTAGTGTTACGACCAAACCAATGAAGAAACAAACCTAGCACATGCAAAAGGTGGCTTTGTCTTTCCCTCTTTCATAGATCTGCTCCACTCCATCTCCTCTCCTTCATCTGCCTTTTCTCTCACTTTTTCATTTGCTTTCTACTCTAACTGCAGACCTACGTTTTCCCTCCAGCTCTATCCAAGTCCAGAATGACTTATGCAGGGAAGGGGCCAAGTAAGAGAAGATATATTATCTCTGATTTTACAGATGGACTGTGCAGTCTTATACATAAAGTTTCAAGTGAGCTTACTGAGCAGCCCATGGTGTCTGTAATTAAATTACAAAATTTATTTGACTCTTTGTGGTAAGGCCCTCATTGATTGCTTAAAAAATATTGTCCTTTCAACAAGTATTAAAAATGAAAAATTATCAAAAATACAGGAACTTCCTCAAGAGCACAATGAAATTTTAGATGTTGTTAACAAACAGTAACAAAATGTCAGGAAACATTTGGAAATAAAATTATATACTTCTACAGAAACCTCCATTTTATTAATCAAAAATTCTGTAACGATTGGAGAAGTAGACTTTGAATGACAATTTTGCAGAGGATTAAATTAGTATGAAGAAGAACTAAGACCATTTAGGACCCTACATTCCTATTCTTACTGTTTTCTGGAGATGTAGGATATTAAGGATCATTCAGTGCATTGTAGTTAATTCAGCTATTGTATTAATAGGATTTGGAGACCCTAAACTTTCCAATATCCAGGACCTAATTTACTTAAGAGATTGGAGAAGCTGCACTGCTGAATCAATTAAGATATACTGCCTATGACTGCCAAACATGCTTTATATTTCTCCCGCTTTCAAAAAGTACAATATTTGATGGCCAAAACTCAGTCAAAACTTCAGAATAAGCCAGCTAGTAGTAGAATTCAGACATATCTCAGTCTCACCAGGGAATTGACTTTTGCTTGCTAATTGCTTTGGTCTCCTTGATATGGCTCCTGCTGTGCTGCTTATAAGCCTGACTGATATCCTAGAAATGCCTTCTAAATGACTTCCTTATCAGTGGCAAATTCTTTTAGCTCCCTGGAGGAGCAAGAAAGAGAGTTGTTTTATCCTCTTTCACTAGGATGCAACGATTACTACTGCTTTTCCAAAAATTTACACACCAGCAGACCAAAATGCAGATATTACGGCAGACACTTATTTCAATGCTGGTTTTCGTGGTGAAAAATGTTTATTGTGGATTCAACACTACACCTTACTCAGATCTCTTTGTGAAGAGTTAGAGGCACAAAATGAAATAAAATAAAAAATAAAAAATAAAGGAAAAGCCTGCATGGTATAGATGTTGCTAATTCCATGTTTCCCTGCTGTTTGCTTAAGGAAGTAGGATAGGAACGAAGTTGAAAAGAAATGCAGTGATGGAAGCAGGTGGAGTGAAAGGATGGAAGAGGAAGATAAATACCTACAAGGAACCTCAGGTGAGGAAATAAAAGGAAGAGAAGGAAGTGCATTAAAGTAAACAGTCAGTTAGATATTTTTGGCTGCACCAAAGGATATTTCTTTCTTCTTGCAGCATGAATATATCCTTGACAATTATGTACCTTAGTGTTTCTATGCCAGTGTTGTCCCTTAACTCAAGTACTTCTCTTCCATCTATGGTCTTTAATTCTGTGATGTGATGGCCAAACAGTTCTTCCAACACCATTCTCCAGCCCCTGCAGCTTGACTTGAAGGGAGAATCCCTTTTTAATCCTACTACAGTCTGGAGGAACTGTTTTAAAAAGTGAGCAGTACTGATTATCTTCAGCAGAGGTCAGTGGTGCAGTTTATTACAAAACCAGTTGTCCCAAAAGTGCATAAAGACCCAGCTTTCCTAAAGCAGGTGACTCAATGTTCATAACCACTTGGCTTTAAAGAGTTGTCAGAAACAACCAACCACAAATTCAGCACACCATGTTTACTGATTTTAGAATCATAGAATGGTTTGAGTTGGAAAGCACCTTAAAGATCATCGAGTTCCAATCCCCCTGCCATGGGCAGGGACACCTTCTACTAGACCAGGTTGGTCCAAGCCCCATCCAGCTTGACCTTGATAAAATCACTTTCTTTAGTTAAAAGGCTTTTGGAAGTTTTGGTAATCAAAATGTAGTGAAAATGTCTTGTATATTCTGTTCCTATGGTATGTACCTGAGTTTCCAGGCTCTCCCTGGACGTTATACTGACAATTTTCTTTGTCTTCATAAATTACAGTCTTCAAGATTCCACTGTGCTTAGCCTTAATTTATTTGCTACTGTGAGGTTTTGGTGTTTTATCTCTTCTTGGTGAATGCAACCTAGGATTTTGTGTAGATTAGATTTAGCTTTGTTCCTGATGGTGCTCTGAGGAATAATGGACCACTTCTTTCTGTGTGAGAACCTGAATGCTGAGCAGAGTAGCTGGTGTTGTCAGGTTCATTATCGAGGTATTTTAGAAGGCCATATTTTTCCCCAATAAACAGAAACTGTTTTTAGGAAGACCATTCCCTTCTAGCCTAACTTGCAAATCTAAAGGTCAGCGTTATGAAGTCTTCCTCCTCTGTTAGTGGCTCTTTGAATCACATTGTCTTTCTCAACTGCTGTGAAGCTTTCAGTGGACAGCTTTAGATGAAATAGGCAACTACTTCCATAATGCATCCCCAAAAGTAATTAGAACATCAGTTTATAGTGTGATTCTAAGATAAAGTACAAAGAGTTTGAAACAAAGCAATATTTTTATCATAGAAATAAAGTCAGTTTAGTTTTAATTATAATCACTGCACCAAATACAGAAATAGTAAGTAAATCAAACATGATTTATATGTCAGTACTAGGATATAAATACAGGAAATAGAGACCAGATCATCTCTTTAGTTTGAGAAAGGAAGCAGAAAAAAAAGGTTGTAACTTTTCTTTGCAGTCTGAGAAATTGTGGTGGGCTGGAGACTCAGCTCCACGCAGAGGAGTACACAAGTGGCTCTGGGAAGGATTGTGGTGGGGTACTCACTATTATACTTCCTCAGGATCCTTTTGGGCGATGTAGATCTTTTATGCTTGCTAAGAATAACCAGAACAGCCAAGCTTCAGGAGTCTAAAAGTGAGTAATCTGTTCATACTGCACACCAGACAAAAACACAAGTGACAAAATTATTAGTTCAGAACCCAGATTGCCTTCTGAACTTGGGCCACAAATACAAGTTCATCTGTTAGTTATACATTTCCAGGACAGTCCAATTAACTGCAGCTTGGTAACAGTGCAATACTTTGTTACACAAATTCGAATAAGAACCGAATTTATCTCACAGACCTCTAACACCGAAGTTTACCAATTAAAATCCTTAACAACCGCACTGAGGACAGTGAATTTGCTCCATTGTACAAGTGACATAAAACAGCAACATATAACCTCTGTGAGGAGATATTACCAAACACTGTTTGTCAGCTGGCATCTAGGCCCCTAACAGGACATGCAAGTACTACTGTCTGTATTTACAGAAGGAAAACAAATTATTTTGTCAAAGCAAGAAGCAAGTCTGTGGTGTAAATGGGACATGTTTGTAGATCTGACTCATCAGTCTACAGTCCTGCCATATACAATGTCCCACAGGCTACGCCAGCTCTGCAAACTAGCTGTTAGAATAGAAAACAATAACTACAAACACAACAGCCAGAGGTTTTTAAGAGAAAAAATCTAAATAAAATATATTATAGTAATAAAACAAATTAGCAGCTGTTATCCTGAGGCAACAGTAATGAAGCCCTCACAAAACAGGCTTTATTAGAAGGAGTAACAGTAATCATAAGTTCAAGTTTAACTAAGTGAGCCATTAAAAGCAGAATGCTGAAATGAACTGAACCAAATGACAAAGTAAAACATGCCTGGGGCAATGAACAGGTTTTTAATTCATTTGACTTCAATCTCTCTGGTGTCTGGCTCTAAAAAAATGATGTGACAAAAGAGTCCTTGCTACATTCTAGTCTGAATGCTAAATAAATTAGTAATAGCAGCAACAACTGTAGCCCGTAGCCTATTCACATCTCCCACCGTGCTAAAATCACTCCTCCTCCCTATCTTTGTGTTATGATTGTCCATTATTCAGAAAACAGCACAAGCAGCCATGGACTTCCATAGAGTAAAGAGCTACCAAACTTCATATTTACTATTTGTCACGACAGAAGACTCTAGGCTAAAATTTAGCAGTAAAATCACAATGAAAAATTCTTGTGCCAACCTTTTGATTTTCTCATTCTACAGGGAATTGCTGTTGGTATGAACCATTTGGTGTGTGACACCCCTCTGGAGACACACCCAGGCAGACCTGGCATCTCCTGGACACTGTATAGCCATTTATCATTCAGAACAGCCTTAGGACTACTCTAGAGTGTGTTCAGAAACTGTGACCCCAAAATCAGAATGGAGAAGAAAACCAGATCAGGTTAAAGCCACATTTTTCAAACATGTCTAGACCGTGACTTCCTTTAGAATTTGTATTTTAACTTCCTCTAAAATAAAATGGTAGCTATTTTGCAGTATAATCATAACAGAACTGTTTTGTTCATATTCAATTCCCTGTTTTTAATTCAAACTGGGTTTAAATACTATAAAGCTGTTTTGCTTTTGTGGAAATATATTTTCTTGTGTACCAAAAACATTAATGAAAAATAGTGCCAGAGAAATAAAGGTAACTATGGTTTTCAAATAGCATTTATAAAGCGACTTTAAATATTGTAAGCAGCTATTTCCATCACCAGGCATACTGAGGGAATTTAACTAGAAAAAAATGCCATAATGACTTTCAAGGATTTACTGAAGACAAAAAATTGCATTTTATAAATCAAATTCCTTAAAAACGCTGACTTAGTTTCAAAATAATTTTCTCTACTTATCTACTGAGTTTCTCCTTGCTGTGCTAGAAATTGTGCAGTGAGCTTTATACGAACTGTGAAAATGGATTTGTGATTTTTAAGCTAGCAAATCTAAACCAAAATAGTAGTTACCATTAATAAAAAAAACACTCAAACCCCCCACCAAACACAAACCCCCTTCATCAACAGTTTCTGATGTTAAAACAACAATTAAAATTTGAACAGACAAAATCTGATTATTACAAACATCATTACAAAGTAACTATTTTTTATTTACTTGGTTTATGAATCAGTGAGATAGTTTCCCCTTATGAAGAGCTGCATGCTACTCTAAATTGTAAATAACTTCTATAAAATCCATTTGTGCCTGGAATACTGGAAGTTACAGAAGCAAACCTGAAAAAAAAAAAAGGTAGAACTTAGTAGCTTATTAGTACAACTTCATAGTATGATTTGTTGTAGTCTATATAGGAATGAAAGAACTGCTGCACAGTGTGTGATCCAACTGTACTCTTTCTCGTAGTGGTAAATACTGGGTACATACTGGGGCAAAATACAGGAAAGGGGCAGCTTAGCTATATAACTCATAGCCTCTGGCAAGCAACTGAGTAGGGTCTTCCTGAATCTGATGGTCCATCCAAATTGTCTCATCAAATAGCTACTGCTAGACTTACGGTTGTCTACTAGCTTTTTTCAAACCACTAATATCTCTGATCTTTATGACATTCCATGTCTGTCAGAGTCACAATTTAAATACATCTGAGTATAAAGAGAAGCATGGAAGAAAAGTGGAAAGAAAAAAAAAAAGATCTTTCTCTTTGTTTTACACTTGCAGTAAAGTAATTTATTGGTAGTGCATAATTTTACAATGGTAGCCAATAAAGACTAATCGTAGTTGTTGCCAGTAGTAACTAACTTTCCCTGAACTATTTGTAGTTCATACAGATTTTAATTTCCTGTGAGAATAATTGGAAGACTGCAGTAAAACCCAAAGAATCACACACGCTATATTCATACTGCAAAATTTGTTCATCTCAGCTTGGTCAGGATAGCTTGTACTCTCTCTTCATCCAGACATACCCACCCTCCCTCGAGTAGATTGGCCATATCCACACTACACAATATTTGACTCTGGTTGTCTTTTAGGGCCCATATACTGGCCCTGTGATTCTAAGAAATAGTTATTCTCATTTGTATGGGCTTTACTTTTCAGCCTCAAGTACCTGAAATAGTAAGTGTGAAAAACCTGGAACAATGTTGGACTACAATTGAGGAGGGTGAATAGAGGCAAGTGAGGTGTACGATCCCCATAATACGTCATGTGAACAGTTTCTAGTGAGCTACATCCAGAACTTTAGCTGGATTTTTTTATTATTTTTTTTTTAATCAGAGTAAATTAACAGGTTCCTCACAAGAAGGAGGTGGGGAATGAAGTAAAATTTGTGCTCAATAGACACAGTAGGGAATTAGACCTCACAATGAGCTCAGGAGCCATCATTTGCCAATAAAGTTATACCCAAAAATAATATTTCATTGCTTTTTCCCATTCTAAGGGAACCCACAGAGCCTTCTGACATTTCAAGTTATTTTAGAGATTCAGTAAGTCTGCAAAAACCCTACACAGCAAACCCTGAGCTAAAAATGTCCTGCCATGTCCCTCACAAATGAGGTTTTGTGCTCTAAATGAAGGCAAAACACCCAAGAAAATACAAGTCTGTGAAGCATGGTGTCTTCTCTGTGTTCAAAGAATCAGTGCTGTCATCAGTATTGAAAAATTCCTTGCAGGAAAATCATTCCTAAGGTGGTGAGTTTTAAGTCTTCCTTTTTCAGGAAAAATTCACTGTCTTACAACTGCAAATGATCGTTAAGTTGGAAGAGAAGATTTCATTCAGTTCTGTTTCTTAATGGACCACTATGCACATCTTCAGAAATAACCAGTCTCTGAATGTGGATTGTTGGTTTTTTTTTTTTACTTTACTCATGGCAAGCAAAGACAAATTGTGACCTCTGTAATGGTAACACACCTGAATAACCATTGTGTTACTACATGCCAAAGTAGTTGAGTTTGAAGCACTTTTCTTCTGTATACACCATTCACCAAATAGTTGAGCTGTATAATATTTTGCAGAGCACATAATTTGTACACATTCGAAGCTACAGGGAAATATAACTAAAAATTTGATTCAACAAGTTTTGATTTTGGTATATGCTTACAGCTTTTTTAAATTTAGGCTGAAGTACTTGGACAAGACGCGAATATAAACGAGCTAGCCAGCAGGTGCAAGTCAGAATACGAAGAGGCTAATGAGATTTTGATCTTTTTCCTTCCAGTGAAATTAAATTAAATTTTCTACTGCTCTGAACATACACTTCTATTTACTCTTATTTGTTTTTAGGAAATTCCCTAAGATCCTGATTATACCAGTGGAAAGGAGGTGAACATGTATGCTAATATTCAAGCTGTTGTAGTAAAATTTAACACACATGGTTTAAGAATAAAAATTGTCAAAATAGATTTGATCAATAGTTCTTCTGCAATGTTTTTCTACTTCCAGTGGCATCCTCTACAAGTTTCTTCAAAGGAAGTAACAAATTGCACAATAATTTTTTTATACATTAAGTTTCTTTCTGACTTCCTAAATTAATGGTTCACATACAGCCTGAGGAATGCCTGTATTTCTTTTCTAAATATATTATTTTATACCCTATCTAAAGTAACTATGGATGTTCTCATTATCCTTATAAAGGTTTAATCCTTTTTTAATTCTTGCTAAGCTCCTGGTCTGAATGCTATACTGTGACAATGGTTTCTAATAACGTATTATTGTGTCTTTGACTATTTAAAATCCCTCTTAGCCCATGTTTCCAAGTGTGTTTCACCTTCCATTTTTTTCACTGTAGGATTTATCAAAAAAAACCCACCCACTTCTTTGAAAGCCATGTTCAGCTAACCTCTTGAGTCTTGCTCATTTAGATATGCAATTTTCTCTATCTTATTTTTTATTTTGTTAAATTTATTTTATTATTATTTAAGATTGTCAAAGGAGAGGCAGACTCAGTAGTTAAAGTATTAGTCTGACCAGTGTTTTCATGTTGAGCAGTATCTGCCTATATGATCCTTGGCAAAACATTGAGGAGTTTTGACACAGTGACTCATCAGTACAAAGGAAACAGTAGTATTTTCTGTCTTAAAATATATTCACCAACTCCCAGTGTGGTAGCTGTGACTATCTACGTAGATATATTAAAAGATAACATCACTAGCTTTTTATAAGCTTTCACTTTGGTTAGATTCCTTTTTTATATTGTTTGAATCCTAATGTTTGTATACATAGCATCTGCTTTAATATTATTCCATTACTGAGGATGTTGGATTTAGTTATATGTTAATTATGATTTCATAGAGACTCAACCATATTAATTAATTAAACAGCTTCCTTTTGCTACAAGAAATAGCTATGTACCACACCACCCAACACAGTACAGAAATACAGCTGCTTCAGAAAACACTTTGAGTCTCAATAAATTAATTTACTTTTAATCTAGTTGGACTATTTGACCAGTATATATATGGGTGCCTCAAGGACTTCATGATTACCATTTTATAAAACGCTGAGTCTTTGCCTATAGTTTCTTTGTTGGGTGACAAGAACTGAATGCTTTGATTATTTATTTGCCCAATTTTGTTTGGACAAACTAGCTAGGTTAGTTATTTAAGAAAAATTTTGACAGAAATATAGTTGTCAGATGACCACTTGAGAAAGAGTTAAAATATTTGTACAAAATAATCATAAATACCATTAAAATTCAAAATTAAAGGAACTATCCAGAGGAGGACAACCTGACAATTTTCTTCCTACCTACTTCTCTTTTATGTGAACCACAACTCAGATATTCTAAGAAATCTATCAGTAATTTTATCATGAATTGCATTTTTTTTTCCTTAGTAAGATTCATATTGAGGAAAGGAAGGTCTTTGTTCCCGTAGGTAAAGTCAAACAGGGCATATGTCTCATTTGGCCTTTTTCTAGTTACAATGATTTAGTGAAATCATTATTTTAAGTAAAAATTCTTATTAAATACTGCATTTATATTGCAAGTATGACTCCTATCTACACATTTAAGAAGCTTCATTACACTGTTAGTTCTGCTTTGTCAGTATTTCTGTGTTAAACTGTTCATATGACTAATTAAAATGTGATTCTAAATTCTATTTGTTATTACTTCCATTATCTTTCTTATAACACACCGACATAACATGTTTATGGGTTCTGTAAGCTAATCTAATTTAATATTTTTCTCATAAGTGAGTAATGCCCTGAATAACAGTGGCTGCCCTTGGAATACTGATTTAAATACACACACGCGCGCGCGCACACACACACACATATATATGTATTAGTTAGACTGCTAGGTTTTACCTAATTCTAGCTATGTCTCCTTACTGTCACTACAGAGAGGCAAATCTTTCCATGGATGACATACTCAAATGGAGACGGTAATTTGCGTTCGATCAAAGGAAAGAGAACTGGGTGTGTGGAAATCATATACATACTATATAAAATTAAAGGACAAATGGAAACCACACATATAAAGGAAAAGTATTTTCTTATTTCATGTTACTCAAATTGTGAAAAAGTAGATATAGTCTTTCCTCCAGAAATATGCCATATTTCTTAGTTTTATGGCCTTTAGTGTGTGGGCTTTGCATCTCCATCACCCTTAATATTTTCTACCAAGCAGCACTGGGTTTCTTTGGCCTGTTTACATTTCTTCTCTCTTTACAGACATAATTCGAAATTGATATTACAAAAATCAAAGTTAGTTTAAGCTATATAGTACCTTGCTTTTCTTCGTGTCAAAGAGAGTGTCTTCAAGTCATGTTCCTTCTGGCAATTCCTAATCTACATATTCAGAAACATGGGCAGCTTGCCCAAAGGGGCTTCTAGAAGAGAGTAACTCTTCACCAAAAAAGTTGCCCTCAGTTTTAGGTGGTAACATTTCCTTGTAGTAAACCAAAACAACATACTATACGATTAAAGGTTGTTTAGGAGTTGGCAGAAAAGTAGTGATTGTGTAAAGCCTTTTAGCAATATTGTGGATGCCTAAGAAATTATTTAGCTTTGTCTTCACTTGAACTGAATCATCTGAGTTCTCAAAGTCAGTAGAAATGTTTCGATCAAAGCTGACACAGTATGAACCTATTAGAAAGAACAATCATTAGATTTTAAAGAACAATAAATCAGTCACATTTAGAGGCACAGAAAACTGAGTTTTCCCTGACATTATATAGCATTTTGATACATATTACAAGGAGGAATCCAGTCAGCAGTCGTATTTCCTTTATCTGAAGAATTTTATTCTCCTCCATTGAAATAAAGAAAATCAACAACTCAAATACCATTGAAAATCCAGTCAAGATCTGTAGCATGTATTTTCCCAGTTCTGCTTTTGTCTAATCCAAATCTATTGTTGCCATTTCTGAGCATCTTACAGTCATGTTTTGAGCTATGTTTGTAACATCCGATCTTTCTGTGGGTGAATTACAACCCCAGCTACCTCCAGCCAAGAACTAAGCATGCTTTTTAAAACAACAGTAACAGTAGTCTTGCAAGGGACTTCCTAGCTAGCAATGTCAATTTTTCAAATCATCTGTACTGAATAAGCAATTTGTCCCAGAAAATATCTAGACATGCATTGTCTGTCATATTATATACTTTTCTGAATTTTCCATTGTTAATGCAAGTGCCCAACTTGTTAAACTTGACGAAGCAGTTAGTGAAAGGTGAATTTCAAACTCATTGTAAGTGACGAGACCACCTTGAGAGTGGTATTATACTGCATTTTACTATGCTACATTATACTAGGCACTATGGAATGATGTTTAGCATAGGAAAAGCATATTCTGCCCCAAAGAAATTGCATGAAATGGGCATGATAGATACAATTAAGGAAAATTACCTTATTTCAAAGACAGGGACTATATCGGGGTGAGAGGAAAAGCCATTCATCAGAGATTGCAAACCATTCAGATTAAAATAAAACCTTCCCAATTCAAAATAACACCTGTACTGAAGAAGATAAATTATGTATTTGCATGTGTTTATTCAGTATTTTGTTGCTCACTCTTGATTTTTTTATTATGACTTTTGATTTTGCCTATAATATCAGTTTTCAAGATTATATGAATGCTGGTGGAGCTCAATTTGCATATAGTGGTTATAATGTATATATTTAATAGCTGGAAATAAAAGTTCAGTAATGTGATGCAAACATAATTAAAAATGTAAAACAAATAGAACCATTTAAAAAAAAAAAACCCAAACCACCTAATTGATTTGATTAGCCTAATGCAAAAGAGGCCTGAATATATCAGAAGATGTTTTCTTTCAAAGAATAAATACATTTTATGTAATGTACTTCCCTGTTCTTCACTTTTCACAACATAACCAAGAATAGAAAATACAAAATCTTCAGAGAATTTGGCTGAAGAAATAAAAAGCTGATAAATGGTTAATTTTGGCTGTCCCAGATATATGGTTAATTTCTGTAATGTAAACTCTCTTGAAAAAAAAAAGGTGAATGCAGATATTACATTACGAATTAAGCCACAAGTCTAAGAAGCCAAAATCCACAGTTAATAGAACACTAGATGGTTCTTGTAATTAGAAGCTCGACATGAGAGTCCGGTGTCACAAGGAATTGAAATCCTCTAATTAGCCAGGGTCTGAAAAGCGAAGACAAAATTAAAATGTGGAAGGTTAGGTAGGGAGAAGCAAGGCTGTAACATTATAAAGTGAGAAAAATGACTTGGACAACCTCCCATAGTTCATATGCCTGACATGTGATGGTCACCATTGGGAATTTTGTCCCAAGTCTTCTGTCCCAAGTTTACCTGTAAAAACAGCAATAGTATCAATACCACCTTTGAAAGACAGCTTGCTGTCAGTCCTGCACAGGTAAATCCTGAGTGGTTAGTGCTGGGTCTGGCAGGGACAAGGTTCTTGAATAACAGTTTGGGTACTTTACATCAGGACCAGGAGGTAAATCTGCACTGATCTAGGCTTAGTGTAACAAGGATCCTTTTATTAAACCTGTTTGTTGGAGATCACATGAGAGCAACTTGATTTGTTTTGCCTCACTAATAAAAGGTCACATTTTAAAGGCAATGAAATTTGATTTTCCTTCAAAGACTACATAAATAAAAGTAGCAGTATAGAAAAAGACACAATATGGTCTTATTCACTATGAAATTCAACTTTCCGTAGTTTCCATTAACATACATAGATATACTTGTTAATTTGTTAATTTATAGAAAGTGTCTTCAACGTGTAGGTCACTAATGGATAAATAGTACATGAAAATGCAAGCCAGTGCATTTTTTTGTGAAGTTATCTAAAACCATTTATCAAATACACTATACAACTATATTATATGAAGGAAGTAAAGCACTACAGTTGATGGATAGATGATTACTGCCTTTCTTCTTAGTCAGGACTAATTTCTTCATTTAAACATCTATTTGAATCAAGTAATCATGACATAATATTCTCCAAAATTAACAAGATTTTTGAGGGCCAAGGTTACTGCTTCTGTTCTCAGAAATGCATATAGCTTTTGCAATATACACTAGAAAAGAGAAGTTTACAGACCTCGCATCTGTCTTAGGAGGGGTAGCTCTTATGATAGCTCAGGATTTTAGATCCAGACTTTCAGCTGGGATCTACAACTTGATTTATTAAAGAGACATTACTAAGTTTTTTGCTTGTTTTCTTTCAAAAGATACTCAATTGAATATGAATATGAAATGAAGAAATGAAACTACTTGCATGAGAAAGGACTTGCATCTTCAGACCGTATTACTCTGTGGATATCATTAACTTGTCCTGGGTTTGTTGAGATGTGGCATTTTCATCTGACAGACTCTATGAATCTAATAGTCTTTGTTACAAATGCTTACGCATATTTCTATGCATTCCAATACACTTTTTTTTTAAGAGAGATTTTTTCTGGGCTGAATAAGGCATTCTGTTTTATCCGAATAAAATAGCTGTGTCTGAAAGGGAGAATGTCGATAGCTGTAATAGCATATCTAACTGGATCTGAGAAAAAGAACCCATTTATTTATGGCTGAGGCTCATTTTGCATTGAAATATGCATGCAACATCTGAAGGTGTTGTCAGTAAAACATCTGGCTTGAAAACAGAAATCACCGTTTGCTGTACAGAAGTGGTTGCTCATTCCCATCTCCCATATGATTCTTTACATGCTCAGCTTGGCTTGATTATACCCTTCTTCTGCTTTGTTTCTGTGACATAGATGCATTGGCAATAATTATGAGGATTTTCAAAGAGGAGTAACTCTTGTAATGCTATAGGCCAACTTGTTTAGCCTGCAGCATGTTTGTAATGCTCAGGTTGATTATCGCTTCTAACAAAACAGTCCCTAGTGACTCTCAGCTGCATTTGCATATATTTCAGACTGGTATGTGTACTGAAATAAGTAGTAAGTAACCATACGGAAAAAATTACATTAATTGGTCTGCTACTTCAGTGCCTACTACAGTTCACCGCCTTTAACTGGAGTTATGTACCTTCTTGTGTTGAAAAAAAACCACATTCACCTCTTAGTTACCTCTGTCTGGACTGCCTGAGATATCCCATGAGACTTTTGTCATCATGATATGCTGGTGTTATCCAGGCTGTGACTGAGTACAGACACACTCAGCTGGAGCTATATTCAGATCTGAAGCAAACAAAAGAGACTCACTATCTCAGATCAGTTATTAGATATAAAGTCAGTAGTGCTGCTGTCTTTTCTTTATACTCTCCTCCATACCTTAGTGTGTGACCTTAAAGCCAAAATTATTTTTTACGTGATCTGGCTCTGCTTTGACCAGACTGTTCTAGCACTTCTTTTCACATACACACACATATATGTACTTTGTCCTAGTGGGAGGTATTGCAATGCCCTGAGGTGTCTCAGGCAAATGGAAGACGCACCTCAGGGAACCGAGTTGTCAATGTCTGACTCAGTTACCTGGACTCTGCTTTTATTCCATGGAGAATTCACTTGATCTTAAAACAAATGACCAAATCCAGAAAATTTATATTCTTTGCATGCAAAGAACCCATCTAATGATTAAACTAGTGGCTGAGTCAACATCCCTGGTTGTATTTAAAAGATGGGTAGACATAGTGCTTAGAGGTATGGCTCAGTGGTGGTTTTTGTCTGTGTCTCACATTGACAGTTGGACTAGATGATCTAAAAGGTTCCTTCCAACATAGGCAATTCTATGATTTTATGATTAATATCTCTTAACAGTTGCAAGTTAGTTCCCTGATGAGGAAAGTGCTATATATACCAAATAGAAGTAACTGAAATTGCATGTAAAATGGCAGAGATATCAGTCCACATATAAAAAGCACAAATTTGCTTCCAGACATTCATCCAACATATTTTCTTATATTATTTCTAAAACTATAGATGGGTCTGCATCTGATTTCACCCAAGAGCTTCAGAATTGCATGACTCATGTTGCTAACTCGGAACGTAGAGAAATACAGATGTGTTACTAGTGGATGCTTATCCAGAAACCATGCAGTTTAAAGTATCTAAACAGACTTTGTATGTTTTAGAATTTAATTTCGTAGAGCATAAAAGGCCTTCCCAGATGTAATTTTTTGTTTTCTACTGAATTGATAATGATGGTGTCACGGTTTAGCCTCGGCAGCAACAAAAGCGCCACGTGGCAGTCCCTTGGCTCCGCCCCCCAGCGGCGTGGCGGGGGGGAGGATGAGAAAGAAAAGGCAGACTTGTGGGTTGAGATAAAAACTGTTTACCAGAGCAGCAGGTATTGCAGGGAAACAGTAACACAGATGGAGGAGACAAACATGAGTACAATACCGACCGCATCGCGTGCCGCCCTGACCCGACCCAACCGCCACCGACGCCGCTGAGCGCACCCCAGCGCCGCCCGCCCATATATACGCCTACGCCGTGACATCACCACGNAATAATCTAGAATAAAAGAAAAAAACCCCAAATAATAATGATTTAAACTCTAAATATTTTAGGTGCTTGTATAATCTATAACTCTTGTATAATCTATGAATTTGACATTGGAGAATGGTTTAATTGGAGAATGGTTTTAATTGGAGAAGTTTAAATATTCAAATTCTAACTCACTCAGCTGCCATTCATAGTATCATATTATTTCAATAACAAAAACAGGATTGAAAACCATGTTATTTCTGTATATTTTATTTTTTGGATAAAAGTC
>VXBW01007926.1:270964-285581 GCA_013400375.1 Thinocorus orbignyianus | reverse complement strand
TCCCCCCTAATAATCTAGAATAAAAGAAAAAAACCCCAAATAATAATGATTTAAACTCTAAATATTTTAGGTGCTTGTATAATCTATAACTCTTGTATAATCTATGAATTTGACATTGGAGAATGGTTTAATTGGAGAATGGTTTTAATTGGAGAAGTTTAAATATTCAAATTCTAACTCACTCAGCTGCCATTCATAGTATCATATTATTTCAATAACAAAAACAGGATTGAAAACCATGTTATTTCTGTATATTTTATTTTTTGGATAAAAGTCAAAAGTCTGGTAATTATTGATTCTGTAGACAGACCATCATGTCTAAGTTAATTTCAGCTGTTCATATAAATTGTTTTATGTATTGATGGAAAAACTGAATACATAATATATTATATATTACTGACACGTATTCTATACACATACATGTATTTAAACTGATAGTAAATACTATTTTTAAACAGGGTAATGCTTATGGTGACTCAATTATATTTTGTAAAAAAAAAAGGTCTATATTATATATATATGCATATATATATATATATACACACACATATACAGAAGGAAATAATGTTCTAAAATAAAAGGTTTTTTTCTTACTTTTAATGTAGTCCACTCATCAAACCTATTGACACTAGCTATCTTTGGCAGTCACAAATTACTGGTGCAAAATAATTGGCTAAGATTTCGTTTTTCTTGGGTTTGTGTGAAAGGTTGATTGGAATAATTTCTTGGATCTGTAACTCCCAGGGAATGTACCGAAAATCTGAAATGCTTGTAAATGTGCCAAAACTCCGAATGTAGGTATTGTTGCCATAATAGACTACCAAATCAGAATGGATACACTATATATTTAGATTACAAAAATAGACTTTAAAGATGTAACTATATTTGGAGAGCACGAAAAGGACAGTTCCATAGAAAGGAGAAGGAGGACCTGAAAATAGCCCTAATGTAAAGTGATGTGGCAAGGGATGAACTACAGTCCTAGTAACAAAGCAAGAGGGCAATAATTTCTAAGACATTTGAACTTACAAAACAGAAGTGAGCAAAACATATCCACCAAAATGTGTCTGTTGAGATACTAGGAAAATAAGATGGTGAGTAGATCTCAACTGCAAGAAAACCTGCTTAACAAGGCATATAATGACAGAGCCATTGAATCTGTAATCAGTCTTTACCTCTTTGATTATGGGTAACGGACACCAGAGTAGTTAGAACCATCAGCATGGTCATCTGGAGTGTTCTTCACAACCCAGTTTGCACTGATCATCTACATTCCCAAAAATGCCTTCAGTTAAGTTGGACACTTGATCTAGTATTTAGCATAAATACATGTAAATATACAAAACTTCTTTATTCCTTTTTTTTCATCAAAATATGGTGCACCAGTGGTACACTCTAGTTGGTAGCAGCCAGTCACTTCATTCTTTAAATTCTTCTCCAAAGAGATCAGGCACTGACGTCCAGTGCAGCAGTCCATCTGTATTGATGGATCAGATTAGATTCTCTCACCTCTAGCTCATCAGAATCCATCTGAACTTCCTTACAATTGATGTCAATGTGTTGGTTTTGTCTTTTTTCTTCTTAATACAAAAAGTTAAGAAACACCATCTTAGAAATAAATCTCCTATTTAGTCTTTCAGTTACAAATTATAGCCAAGTTTTTGACATTTAGGTCAAAAAATTCCTTTGAAGACTTGACAAGAAGAAAAGAGAAATGTATGATAGAAATACATGTTTCATTTCAGTTTCTCATGACAAAAAAAGGAGGTGGGGGAATAATTTCACTAAATCTTTTATGCCTTCTAATGCCCCAGGCTAATAAAATCAAATGCTTTCTTTAAAGTATAAAGCTATT
The DNA here is from genome assembly GCA_013400375.1 of Thinocorus orbignyianus. NCBI lineage: Eukaryota > Metazoa > Chordata > Aves > Ciconiiformes > Thinocoridae > Thinocorus > Thinocorus orbignyianus. Next base: position 283,726 of record VXBW01007926.1, on the reverse strand, counting down.
TCTTAATTCATGCATTTGCAATGTTTCCAACATCATTAAGAACAGATTTCTACGTCTGCCCTAAGTTACTGAGCATTTCCTTTCTGTGACAAGGAATCTCATAGGAAAAAAATGAATTTGTACTAGTAAACATCTAATGGTACCAGAATGAAATTTCTGGATAATTTTCAGTCCTTAGGTACACATTTTCAGCTTGGATGCATCAGGTCTCCTAATATTAGCAGCAAGTATATGTTTATTTTTGGCCTTGGAAATGGAAAATGTATCAAGTGAAGACTATAGGTGTTAATGCTCAATCTTGGCAGGGAGGAGGAAAGAATAGCCCATTGAGGCTCACAAAGACACCAGAAAATTTGGCACCGGAATGGAGCAGAGATTTGGCAGAGGGCAAAACCAGAAAAGAATGTACTTTCAGTGCAGCATAAGAGGGATTCAGCACTCAGAAAAGAAGCCAAGTACAAAGAGGACACTTGAATTCCTCAAAATTGCTCTGACTTTTGTTGAAAAGGTACTCAGAATTGCTGGAGGAACCTTGGTATATGCATACGTGCCAGTATTATACACACACACTCTTGCTAACATGAATAGATTTTGATAATTGAATATCTTACAACCTGTATACATCTGTTGTGGGTAGCCTGGGAGGCCTCTACCAATATTGGAAGTCTTTTTCGTACACAGCAAGCATGACCAGTTGTGAGCTTGGACGTCAGAGGAATTAATTTCCCAGACTTTAGCCCGTCAAAGGACTTGCAGATTGTTGCAGTTGGCTCACATCTCAGTTAGTGAACCAGAGGAACTGGTTAGTCAAAGACCTGCTCAGTAGGATGCTCAAGCACCTTCTAAGCTTAAAATGTCTAATAAGTGTCCCTGTTGTCCATAGCTCTACCTTTGCTAACCAGGTCCTCAAAGAACAAGGGCCCCTGGTAGCACTATCCACTGATGGCTCTTTCTAGAGTCATTATGACTTCACTTTTTCTCATGCCTTATTTAAAATGCAGTTACACTGATTATTCACATGTTTGTAATGAGTTCCTTCCTTAATCAGTGCATGGTGGGTGAGCTGCCAAAAGTGCCACACCCCTTTGTGGCATAAGCAGGAGAGAGGTCTGTGCTACAACCACTCTTTGTGGCATCATGCATGTCTTCCTGGTATTGTCTGGGCATCCCCTCTGCTGCCAGCCCTTTCTCAAAATGGGATGGAACAGCTAGAGATAAACCTCCATCCGCTTCCCAGTCCCTCTGAAATGACTCCTGCTCAACAGGCTTCCAGGTAGATAGGCTTACACAAAAATATTTCAAAACAGCAAAACTATGAACCAAAGTCCGATGTCTAGAGGCTTCCTGTGTCCTTTCATTCTTGCAATTTATAGGGAAAGTCAGCAAAATGGAACCTGGCCTTGGGCAGGTGGATGTAACTGAACATTAGTGAAGTGTGGACCTCATCCCTCTCCTCCTATCTATGCACTGAATGTCTTGCACTTCTCCCATCCTAGTTTTGTGACCTATGTGAAGGGTAAACCAGCCATTATCTTAGATACTTTTTTTATGAAAAAAGGGCTATTGAGATCAATGTAGAACCTGGGGATGTCATACTCTTCCAGTGTGTCTGCTGACTTTCTTCCACAATTCCTGGAAAGAAAACAGTACACTGAGTTGCAGTGCTGTACTTGGGAAGTTAGGGAGAGGGCTGGTGGCAATCTGTGCTGCTGACACAGTGTCACAGCGTAATGAAGCATGTTGTACCATCTCAGCGATGCGTCAAGCCTGGGCAGTTTCTAATGGTTTGGTTAAACTGCCCTAAAGAATTTAACTGCATGGAAAGGGGTTTTATAGCCTTCTTTTGCTGTTAGTGTTTAGAATTGGGTTGCACAAGCAAAACAATCTGTGGGCTTGCCACATCATCAGGAGGGGCTCTGATACATTACTATGGTGCACAGCATCTCACAGAAAAGTCGGTAGTTTGGGGTTTGGTCTATTATAATGTCTCACACTAACACAAGTGTTTTATTGTTTTACAGGAAAAGGGTGGATTCCTGGCACTTTCCCAGGTTTCACATTGCCAGCTGTGTCTTCAGCTTCAGAAATTTCCTGCATGTTGTCTATTTGCTTCTAAGTAATACAATATTCCTTACAAATTGGTTATCACAGTTATACTTTGCCATTTTGGCTCAGGAAGTGGACTACAAAATATTTCATTTAAGGATTTCTTAAACTGGTATTAATCAAGGGTGTTGCTATACATGAAAGAAGTCAACACACATTACATTTTAATATGGGGAAAACTTACAGAAGCTAGAGAAACTTACCCGATAGCATGTTGTTGGCATGATCACAGACAGGGAAAGGGAGAATGTGAGAGTCTTTTTGTATGATAACATCCTGTGGTATGGGGACTCTTTGACCTTCACAGTTTTCCGAGAGCTCACTAGAAGAGACTGATGAGAACAGGAGTAATGTTCTTGGTCCCTCCTCCATGTGACACGTACATGTCTTATGGGCAGGCAGTAAGGGTCAGTGAAAAGACTGTTTGTTTTCAGATATCAGCTATATGCTTTATATTTCTGTACTTCAGCTTGCCCTCCTGCAAAAAAAAAGGGACAAGATTTGAGTTCTAAATCTTGTAGAGATTGATATCTAAAAGAGGTAAATGAATATCCCCCTTTATTTCCCTTTGCTAAACAGAAGAGATACTGCTGTTTTTTCTAAAATTATTAGTGTTCTAAAACTAACTTAATGCACAGAAACTGTACAAGGCTTTGTCCATTAAAATACTTCAAGAACATCAGATGTCAAACACAATAGAAGTATAAAGGATTATTAATTGTTACTTTACAAGGATAACTGGAGGAGTAGCTTCAGTTGTTACATTTATTACAACGCCTTATAAAATGAGAAGCATCGTGTAGGGGATAGGAATTATTGTCCTTATACTTCAGACCAGCCAGAAAAATTATTTAAAAATTAATTTGATAAGCAGCCTATTTAGGGAGGATGTCATAGTATAAAGCATTCTGCTCTTACATGTAGTTCCTTTGAGCTTTGTATGCCAAGGAGAAAGCACCAACTGTTTATACAGGCGCAATTATGTTTAAACAAATCGATTTATACATCCACAGGCAGCAAGAGCAGGTGTCTGATGTAATTTTTGTCAGGGAGCAGCAAGACTGGGCTGCTCTGCAATGTAAGGTGAGTTGGGGTGGAGGTGACAGCAGGGCAGTGCCCTTGCTGACCAGGGATTTTGTCACACGATGCCCAGGTAAGAGGAGCAGAGGATGTCCAGCAAACTTGACTAGATCCAGACAGCAGTCCTGCTCACTAGAGAAATCCAGCAGTGATAACGGAGAAGGCTGAGCCAGAAAAGCGAGGGTCAGCAGCAAAATGCAACCTCTCTGCCTTGCTCTTTTGTCAGTGGTCTGCAAGTTTACATCTGAATTTGCAGTATAAAGTGTGTTTTACACACGTTGGATAATTGCTGTTATTGCTAATCCTGGTTTTACTAAACTCCCATGGTTGCAGTCCTTTGGGAACCAGTATTTTTTTCCTAGGGCTATATGCAGCTCATGCTGTACAGAGCAAGCGCTTGTTTTTACTTTCTGTTAGCTACAGGCTAAGCAAAAGCTGAACTGAAATAGATGATAGTCAGCTAGCTGTTAGAAAATCACAGTTAAACTAACCAAAACAAAGCTTAAGGCAGACCAGTATGAAACCAAACAAATCTGACAAGCCCTGGAACTTGTGTTTTGAGTTTACCACAAAGGCTACAGCTTGTTGCTAGCAGCAGCAACAACATGTACTTACCCGGGTCATAGGGCTACACAGAGCACTTGCAGGAAAAAATCCCTGCAGTCATGTTGTCCACTTATGTTTGCAATGGAAGAAAAATTTTAACTTCTCCTGAAATGTAATGAACATACTGCATCTTGTCTTCTAAAAAACACCAATATTGTCACAGATAGAAAGAGATCAATTTGAATTAAAAGGAAACCAGTATCACATTTTTCAAATTGTTGAAGTATGACAAGTTTGTTTGAATACATATGCCCATACAAAGTCAGCAGAATTACTTACATGAATAAACTTAAAATTACTAACTTACTAGGTCTGGGGACATCAAAGTTTTCATTCCATCCTCCCTCAAGTACTAGAATTTATTTCTCTTTATAGTAGATCAAAAGAATCAACAGACATTTTGCTTTTGATATTAATAGAGGAATGAACAGCTCCTTTTTATGGGTATAGTAATACTTTTCAATCATAATAATCCTAAGTAACAGGAGAAAAATTCTGTTAATACAAGATTGTATAAGACTTTACTGACTGTTGTCTAACTTCATGACTGTCCACAGTCCTGCAAGCACTACAGTACAGGTGAGCATCTGTGCTACTGACCTTGCAGAAATGCATGTCTTTTTCTGTAAATGTTGGAATACTATGTTAACCACTGCTTTATTACTCATGAAAGCAACTTAAAGTGTGTTTTTGGATATGTTGCTAGTTATACTGTGCTAATATTACAGTATATTACAGTATTGCAATCCCTGCCATGGCCTTTGAACCAGATTTATAGTGATTATGAGGCATCTAATAATGCAGTGGTGTACAGAAGCCTGAGATCTGTGGGAGATCTTGGGTTCTTAAGTCCACAGCCATCATGCTGAGAGTCTAGACTTAGCTGCAACTTAATCCTGAAGCTGGTAAACATTGTAGGCAGGTGATTTTTCCGTCAAGTTACACAGCTGTTTAGAGATAGGTTTTGTGCTCTAACTAGAGATGGGGTTTGTGCTCTAATACATAGAAGATTCTTTTATGAATTGTTTTGCATAGTCTATAACCCAGCCCTCCTAATCCTAACACCTTCTTTTTCTGGTGAGGTAAAAATTATTGGAGACCTGAAAAACCCCAACAGAAGTGAACTCGCACACCCTGTGCTCTCCTGCAACCCTATCAGGGAAGTTAGAGATGTGGTTTAGAAGGTCCTCAAGCATAAAGGGAAAGGACTTCTGCATCCTAGCCAAATAGTCTATGGGCTGATGTTGAAAGTGGTGTCCATGGAAAATGCAGTATCTTTCCTAGCTCTGCAGAGTACTTAAATTTCTTTGAATGATTGCACTTAAAAATAAAATAAAATAAAATAAAATCATACAGTTAACTTCACTGTAACTGTGAATAAGATTTCACCTGCAAGTTTGAATTTGCCCTGCACATTTAAATTCTGTTTGTTTTCATTTTCCACAGGAACAAATTCTTGTTTCTCTCTTAAACTGAATATACTTTTGCTCTAAGTGGCAATGTCAAAAGGCTAGCCTTTCCACTGAAAACACAAAATCAAATCTTTCTGCTTTGATCACAAAGCTTTCTCCCCACTTTTAAATTAATTATTTGAAAATAAGGGACCATTGCATTATTTAAATTTCTCTTGCTTCATGTGTTCTGTATGAAATTAAGAAGGTTAACCTGTATTGACAAGGGAGCAAACAAATCTGTTTAACCACTTGACCATTGACATTTCGGGCTGTTGTTGAAATTCAATCTACATATTAATTTTGCACTTTAACACTTTACAGGTTATTATTATGAAGCTCACTGGTGCTAGCCATACATGGTTTGGGCAATTTTTAATACTTCTTTATGACTGACTAGCTGCTCAAACCTAAACTCCACAAATTTAGTTACCCGTGAGATCTCACTGGTCACAAATGGACTAATGTAGTAATTGACAAATTCCCGATTACTTGTTACCATCCTGCCTGAGGTCCAATGCTAATTAAATGAGAGAGGATGTAATTATACATGTAGCCATTTCTTTTAGTTCAAAGGGAGACCTAAATGACTAGTGGAAGTAGTGCTATTGCTAAAGAAGTAAAGTCCTGTTCCTGTGACTCATGTATCTGTCTAGCTAAGCAGCATTTTCTATCCAATTATGGTTTAATTATACTTTCTGTCTCCTTCCTCTGTAAGGAACAGGGAAAACTACACTCTTTATCAGTATAGGCCACTTTTGAATTTTGACTTGATATTAAACTTGCATCTGCATCCTTAGGAAGTAAACTGTTTTAGCATAATGTACAAAACAACCAGGTGTTTATTTCTGGTGAAAGGCAGGCAAGTCAGAGTGGGAGAAAGGCTAGTTTGCATTTAGGCTGCAAAACCTACAGGAGCCAGTCCAATTATTTTAGTCCAAGAAAGCAATAATATTTCTGTCTTTATTATTCCTTTCAGAAATGTGCCACCAATCCATCTAACCATTCACAACTCATTCCTGTGAAAATCCCACTGAAAAACTTTGCTCTTGTGTGTAACTGCACATACATGTCAGCTGACATGTGCTGTAACCAAAGAATTGGGGCAGAAAACTAAAATGCATGAGTTGCTAACAAATCAATAATTGTCTCCATTTGTCGCTAATAAATCTGTATCACTAGGCTTCTGTCCCCATCCCCAAGTGCTCTTTTCTCTCTGTACTGGAGAACTCACCCCTCCTAGTTATGACAAATGTTGAATTAATTGTATGTGCAGCTGCTTTCTAACTGAGGGGTAAAGGCAACTCTGGGAAGGAGGAATGGAATCGGTAATTTATCTTTTGTTCACTGAGTTTTTTGCATTCATTGTTGGTTGCATGAGCAAGTGAAATAAGAATCCTTTTGACAGTGGGGTCCACTTCAGTAATACATATGTTAATCCTAATTTAATTCCAGAACTAGAACTACAAATGTTCTGTAGGAATATGTGGCTGTGTGCAATGAGGATAATATTTCCATCTTAGAGATTGATAATTAGTTAATAAAAATTGCTAGGGAAAAGAAAAAATATAAATAATTTCACTGGGATGTCTGAGGAATACGTATCTAAATCTTTGTATTGACAAGTCCTATTTCTCCTAGAAGGAGAAAATACATTATCTGAAGTTTTGGGTCTGGTTCTTGTGGGGAGAAGGGTTGTGGTGATTTTTTTATTGTTGTATTTTGTTTTGTTGTTTGGCTTTTTTACTTAAAACATTACAATTAAAAAGAGAAAGTTCTGTGTGCTAGTTTTCTTATTTTCATTTTTGTTTTTGTCTTTAAATCCAGGTGCAGAAACTACAGCAATTAATATTAATCTGAATTTGATTATTTGTCTCTTCAGCATTTCATTGGATTATGTTGACTTTGTAATTTGATTGCTACACAGATGTAAGCTGTGCTGATTGCATTAAAATATGCAAAGGAAATGAAAAGTATTACCAAGCAGTGTTCAGAAAACAGTTCTTCCTTGCTTGCTATAAAGACTTCCTTTGGGGAAGACAAAAGCAAAGGGTATTAGTGATTATACTCTAATGCAAGACATTGAGTTAGAAATAATCCATCTATGTGGACAATGTGGCTAGCAGTCTATGTGACTCCAGGGAGACCTTATAGCAGCCTTCCAGTATCTGAAGGGAGCCTACAGGAGATCTGGAGAGGGACTTGTCAGGAAGTGTAGTGATAGGACAAGGGGTAATGTTTTTAAATTGGAGGAGGGGAGATTTAGATTAGATATTAGGAAGAAGTTCTTTCCTGTGAGGGTGGTGAGGTACTGGAACAGGTTGCCCAGAGAAGCTGTGGATGCTCCATCCCTGGAAGTGTTTAAAGCCAGTCTGGATGGGGCTTTGAGCAACCTGCTCTAGTGGGAGATGCCCGTCCCTGTGTCAGGGGGGGTGGAACTCAATAATATTTAAGGTCCCTTCCAACTCTAAGCATTCTATGATTCTATGACAATAAGTATTTAGGTTGTAATACTTTATTTCTGGATCAATATGTGTTGTACAACTAATAAAAACTTAATAGATGTGAGACGTATAATATGCTAAAGTATGATATTAAAAAGGCCGTATACCTGTGGGAACCTTATGCATTAGACTGCTGCTTCTGGAGAATTTCTGAGGACCATGTACATTAAACTTACACAAACACTCTGTTATGTCATCATTTAGGAGTTTAGTAACTACTAATTGATGTATGATCGTTCAGTCAGAAACTATTCAGTAAATGCTTGGGTGATTCCCAGCAATGAGATCCAGGGCCATCATCTATCACATATTCCTACTAGACTAATCAACGTTAAGATATAGGGTACTGAATAACAGGGACAGTCTTCCTATTCCTACTTTTGTGGGCATTAAAAGGTGCACTCATCTCTCTACTGACTGCTACAGTCACTGAGTGGATTTCTGATATACATAAATTCTGTGTGTGATAGAATATGAAGTGGCCCTTGTACCTTCACCCGCAGCTATTTTGAAAACTTTTTTTTCCTAAGTGAACATCATAGGGTAAACTTTATATAAGTGTTTTCCAACATTAGATATAAAATGATTTTTCACTCATAAACATAAATTTTCAGTAGTTTACCAGTTGTAAGGTTATATATGCCCACTTTTTTTTCCACTGCCTGTTTAAGTACCCAAAAAGAGAAGCAGAAATAGGGAATAGATTGGAAATGTAAAACTTTTCATTGTGGTTTTGTATTCATTTGAAAAATAGAGGGGAAAAAGAATCTCTAACAATAATAATAAAAATCTCATCAACAATTATTCAGACAATTCCTCTCTGTGACTAAATTTGGAACAGAAGAAGTAGTCATAGTTGGAAGACTGAGTCCACCAAATTCGCATACAAAATATCTCTATTGACTTCAGAACAGCTGCTTGTGGAACGAGGTTGTATTTGCCATTTAAAATCAGTTCTCTGTGAAGAAACAAGCACAAAAAGCATTACGATATCCAAAAGATGATCCTAGCATGTAGACAGTTTGTATTTCATCTCCACTGGGCAGCCTGAGGCACTGTCCTTCCTCTGTGACTGGAGGAGCTGCCTTGCCACAGGTCCCAGACAGGTTCATCCCTTCCCAGGGAGAATGAAAAAGAAACTGCAACTTGGAACTCATCCTGTCTGAATCTTATACATAAACTGGAATGACTGTGATAGCTTTCTGTCCACAGCGAGGACATCTAAAATGCTGCGAGTGAAACTAATAGCTTTAAAGTGGTGGGGTTTTTTTAGCTTAAGCAATCCCTTAAGAGCATTCTTCAATAACTCATTAATCAGTTACATGCATAGACTTTCTAATTGCTTCTACAAGTTCCTCTGGTGTCTAATATTGTATTAAACCATGGTAGTAGGTTTTCAGTTACTTATGCAAAAATCACATCTGCAATTGATAGAAATATTTATCAGTGTATTCAATAAAATGAAAAAGCATTGAAGCAAGTAATAACATTTAAAACAAATAGGAAAGCACAAATGAAAGTGAAGGATCTGAATAATTACACAATATGTAGTGCAGAATAAATGATATCAAAATTCCACTTCTTTTTCCAATCAATAATGCTGAAATGTGACAGGAACCTGATGATGGAGTGTAACTAAAAATTTAATCCAGTCAAAATATCTTTGCAACACACTCATAGACAATCAAATCTTTACACTTGTTTCTTAATGAAAAGCAATTGGTTTCTGGAAATGATTAGCTGATTTTATAGTCACAATCAAAGAACATATGGAACGAGACAAGCATCCTGTTGCCAGGTTTAACATTGTAATTTACAGAGTAAAAAGAAATAATGTCTTGTAGTATTCTTATTCAAGTTTCATTTTGTGTGTACATGTGGCAATGTAATCCTAAAGGATATTTGACAAAAGCACAGGAAAAATAAAGTAAATGATGTAACAGCCCATGCACAACAACATAATGACAGAACATGAAGAATAACTTCTGAGAACAGTCCTAAAAGAAAGCTGTTCTGTTCGTAAGATGCAATACTTAAAATAACTACTGGTGTCCTATCACCTGAAAATAGCTGAGACAAATTAAAAGACATGTTGAAATTCACTTCTGTGTTGAATGTTTTATAATTCCTGGAAAACATAGTATGTAATCACCTCACACGTTAGGTACTAATGTACAGAGCTGTATTTCTTGGTGACATCAGTTATGACAATTCCCCTAAAGTCGGCATAAACTCCAAGAGGGAAAGCTTCCAATTAGTTTACTATAAATACAGACCACTTTATTGTCTTTTTCCTTCCTTCTTTCCTTCTTTCCTTCCTTCCCTTCTTCCTTCCCTCCTTCCTTCCTTCCTGTTTTTTTCTTTTTTTTCTTTCTTTTTTCTTTTCCTTTCTTTTTTGCATGTGTGTTATTTTTCACTTTCTTTAGGAAGACATGGGAATAGTAAAAGGAGTGAGAAGCTTTTCTGAAGCAAAGAATTTTTATCTCTGAGAAAGCAGTAGCAAAACATTAAAAGGCAAAAAAAAAAAAAAGGCTAGATACAGAGATGCAGCATTTAATTTATGTGAGTGCAATAGAAATAAGCTTCTCTAGATAGCTGAAGAAAGGAAGATTCTCATAAGCCATAGGATAAGTAGGTTTTAAAGACACTGTTTGTCCAGTCATAGCTGAGATACAGGCACTGCAACTTGCTGCAACAGGATTGTGGGAAGTAAACAACCCTTCTGGATGCATGTTTTTTTTCTAACCATTTTAAAAATCATGATTGGAGGCAAGACACTGAATAAATAGCATGAATGCATATTTCAGAAGTAACTGCAGCAAATATTTCTCTGGGAGAAAATAACAGAGATATTATTGCTGAGGATATATGAATGTATAGAATGTTTGCGCAGGAAACGCACAGGCAGGTTTTCTTTCAAGATCAGGCTTGTCTTCTTGAAGTCGTAATTGATCCTCATTCAAAACCCTACCCTGCAATTGTAATAACTTGTGCTGTCCCCATCAATCTGAAACCCACTCAGATGAAAAAAAAGCCCACAATGAAATCCTTCACAGTGCTGTATCTTAACTTGAAACCTCAATCCAACTCTCATGGTCTAATTTTTTCTTCTTCATGAAAAACTGTCAAAGCACATGACCAGTAGAACCCGAGACAGGATTATAGAACCCATATACTCATGTAGTTGCTCAGAAGGACGAACTAAAGGACTGTATTCAGAAAAAAATGATATACCAAAAGCTGGGATTTTTTATATTGGCAATACAAGCTATATTGTAAAGCTATTATAACATAACTGCTATTACACATGCCTTAAAGTGTGGCAGTTATCTATAAGTATATATATATTTTTTTTTTTCCTTTATAACATGAGCTAACACAAATAACTACAATTGCCTGCAGACTGTGCTGAATGACTGCATTTTTACTGTGGGCTCAGAATGTTCATGTGCAAATTTACTTTGATTCAGTTAATACAAGATAAGTTGTTATGTATCAAAACTTAATCTTACCACTTTTTCCTGAAGGCAACACTTTCAGAATTAACATTCAAGTGTCTTCCAGGTGACTCAACTTGACCCTCTGTACTAGTAAACTGCTGGTTTTATTGGGGTATAAGCAAAGCACAAGAAGTTCAGGGAGTTCCCTGAAACTATTTTAGAATGATCTTTTAAAGCGTGTACTGGCTAAGCATGCCTCGTCTTCAAAAAAGCCAAATATGGCAACACAGTGGCAGTATGGTGATTAGTTACACCTTTATATTTTACAGTAATGAATTATGAAGGGCATTTATTTAACAAGCTCCTTTTGAAGCTTTTGTACATGATTGCAAATGACATGTGTGACGTCCAACAGTCCTTTCTTTTGCATAATGGTCACAGATTATACTTAGGAAGAGTAACATGGAGGTAAAGTGACAGCTCCAGTCACTTAATGAGAAGTTTATTAAGAAACTAGGACTGATTATCAGTTGCAAATTAACCATAATGTGAGTAATCAGCAGAGATGTCACATTGGTGCAAGAAAAATGATAAACAGAAGAACGTTCATCCCTATGCTAATCAAAAAGTACCTACATCTCATTACAGAATGTCATGTGCAAGATCCTAGGGATTCAGCATGTAGGAAAAGTGGTTTTGGAAAATGTATTTGGCACTATCATCACATTTACCTTCAGACTGTGTTTAATATGCCAAAGGACTTTGTTTTTTACAGATGTATAATGGATTATCTACGTGATAAAATCTATACTTACAATATATAAAAGACTGATTACATTTTTGGACTTTTAGACTAGATGATGTTTTTGAAGCAGCAGGAAAACAAATTATGTTGTTCTAAATGCATTATTTTGCCTGTTCCATGAAAACAATTGTAAAATGTATGCAAAATTCAAGCCTTCAAGCCACACTGAAAGCCATATCAGTCTCATATCACTTGTTCTGAAAAGGATTATATTGTTATTTTAAATTATTAAGTAGTGTGACTAGCTTGTACAAACTGCAAAGTGGTGTTCAAGTCTTAAATCTGCAAGAAATAAGCCAGTCTAGGATATAAAGAGCTTACACTTCTGTAGCATTCAAAACACAGCAATTGATAACATAGATGAGGACAGTGTAACAGCACCCGTAATTTTAGTATAGTCATCTTCTTTTCATTAGTCCTCAAGTGTACCTTGTTCTACCACAGGTAATATAATTCCTTTAACTCATCCTCCCACTCAACTCCTTTCTGCATGATACTCTGATTCACTTTTTCCCTGGCAGTGCCCATGTTATCTGAAAACATCAGTGATATCCTGCAATCCATTTTTCTCCTTTTGCCAGGTTCATTACTGAAAATATGAATCCAAACTTTTCTCTCCTGGAGAAACTTCTATTTAATACAGTCTTTTGTCGACAGCTTTACCAGATTTTACTCATGATAACAGTATTCTGTTGAACAAAAATTTTTAACTGACAATTTTCCCTGTAGCACAGATCCAAAGAGTGTTTTGGGTTGGGTTCGTCTTTTTT